>KL660239.1:0-50813 GCA_000732775.1 Stachybotrys chlorohalonatus IBT 40285 | reverse complement strand
TGTGTGTGTGTGTGTGTGTGTGTGTGTGTGTGTGTGTGTGTGTATGGTTGGAAGAAGAGGGCTTTACCGTGGCGGTGAGCTGGGCTCTTGTCTAGGTAAAGTCGATACGACGAGAATGACGCGTTTGGTGGCTTCCTTGCCGGCGGTTTTGATTGCTTCCCGCCCGCGCGGGACAGTATCTCGAGGGCTTTGGGGGAGGTGGTGAGAGCAGTTGACCTGGTCAGAATCCAGTGACCCCAAGAAAGCAGCGCTGATGAGGAGAGGGTAAAGTGTGTGTGTGTGTGTGTGTGAATTCAATGACGCCCACAGCGCTGACCGGTTTCCCCGTTTTCATGGTCAAGTGCACCACTACAATCCTGATGATACGCGACTCACTCCTTGCCAGGATGAAAGTGAGTGGTAGGGCGGAAGCGCATGCGTAGGGGGGCGAGGCGAGGTGAGGTGATGGGTCACGGTGAAAAGGGGGAACTGAAGGCTGCTTCACCTTCATGTAGCTTCACTCAAGGTCCTCTGGGATCCCCCCGAGGACGATCAAGCGGCTCCGTCACAAAGCTTCCCGTCAAATCTCCAGCTGCAGCGCGCTTTCTTCCTACAGCAAGTGCCCCGCCTGAATCATCCTCGAGCCGTTCATGCACCTTCGACTTCCGTGCCGGTTCTTGGTGTTTAGTCTACACAACCTTCAAGTCTGAAGGTGAGTGACCACGGCCGAGGTGGTCACATGAGCCCATTCAGGTACGTCGGTGACCTGCCAGTGCACCAAGGAAACTAGTACCGCTGTTGTTTCGCACAAAGACTTGCTCGACTCGTTGTGGCTCGAGCATGACTAGAGACTTAGCATGCCAGGCTGTCGATGGTGCGATTCATCCTTTCTCCTCTGCTCTTCATCCCCCGCGGTACTCGAATTTGGGGTTCGTCCCGTATGTCTTTGTGCTTTTCATCATCTCCTCACCGCAAGACACAGCCAGCTCCCCTACAGTCTTCGCATCCTTATACCGGAGCGTCTTTCTCTCCAGAACGCCGCTGCAATTACTTTGCGACGCGGTTTACATGTCCCAGCAGCAGCAGCAGCAGCAGCAGCATCCCCTCTCCGAATCAGGTGGTGAGTCTGGTCGAGGGCTTTGGCTCTGGGCCCGAGCTTTCAAGTGCGAGCTTTAGCAACGCTTCGAGTGGATACACGATAGCTTCGCAGTCAGACGCTGGAATAAGGTGGGGGAGGATAGGAGACTCGGAAAGCCACTCGTGGTATACTCGCGCGTGTTGGTTATCCACACGTCAGCTGGAAGCCCAACGAAGCTCCAAACGGCACTGCAAACGCTTTGTCTCCCACTCGGCTGTTGTAGTAGCTGCGGAGCATGGATGCTTGCATGTCTTGCACGTACGGTAGCTTGCTGTGGGCTCGCCGTAGTTGCTCCAAAGGCCTGGCCCTCGGAGCCATAGCATAGTGATAGAGGTATAGACGCACGATTCGCTGCCGGCCACGCTGCAGCCTAGTCCGATTATGTGGTCGAGACGGCTCGTGGGATTCACGCCAACGGCGTTGACCCCGTCCGTAGAGCACTAACCAACCCACCTGGTGCCTGTCAACAGCGCAAAGGAACCATGGCAGTGCGAGAAGTCATGCGAGACCTGGGCAGCCAAGATCGCGTTATACCCCGCAAAACCCCCCCTTGGATCCGGGCTCTTCCCGGTCTCCCCCCACCGGTGGATGGAGGCAGCCAGGCCAAGATTGGCGGTAGCAGGAGATTCCGGCACCCTCCCCCACGGATTAGTCCCTCGAAAACGGAGCGATGCACACACAGCCCCAACCTGAATCCATCGATCCACAATATCTCCGGCGAGTCTTTGTGTGGACGTGTTCCTTCTGGAAGGGAGCCGATCACCACAGGGTCGTTTTCGATTTATGGGAGAGACGGACTTGAGTTTGTCCCAGCTTCCGGGTCCACCGCAGTCCTGCCGATATGTTGTAAACGTTGAGCTGTAGGGCCGGGCTTTCTAGCAGTCAACTGACGCTGGGTCGGTCGGTCCATCGTCATATGATCCGGTGTCAACGCCGGCGCCGGTTTCCCTGGTCTTTGGCACTCGAGGCAACGACTAGTCGTCGGCGGACCCGTTCGGATGGCGTCCCCGTCGACGGCGGGCACACTTGTCCAAATATAGCTGAGGATGCTTCCCGGTTATCAAATCATTACCCTTCTCCAGGTTTCCCCCACGCACACAGGCGAACATGCGGTGCGTGCCCGTGTGTTATAAGTCAGGGCGGTTCCCAACCCCTTGGCCGGGTTGACCTGCCGGCTCTGGCTTTGCAGTACACTCCTCCGTCGTCATATGATTGCGCGAGCCCTGCTGGTTGAGTCTCGGCCTCGCTCATCAAAGTTCTCTGAACTCACGAGAATCCCAAGACATGGCTCGTGGTGGGTACACTTCCAGAGACGGCAGCCCTGCTTTTGCCCGAGTCCAGATGGGTGATCCGTCCTTGAAACTGCCTCCACTGCTCCGCGACCACCCCTTGCCCAGCCCATCGCCATCCATTCGCAGCCGTTCCATGCATCAAATTCAGCTAGAAATGGAGTATGATGTCGAGGAAGGCCGGAATAGCCACGAACGGTCGCAAAGCCATCATTGGACCAGCGAAGACGCTGCCACCTTGGCCGATGATGGAATGGATCAAACCACAACAAGGATCCACGCTCTCTGCATCTTCGACGAGATCCCCCAGCTGTCAACTCTGCAGTTGCGCTCGCAGCTCATTGACTCCTTGTCTGCGTTGCCGATGCGAAGAAGGTGGGGTCGATGGCGTTGGCGAGAGCAACCTATGACCACGAGTCTTGCCATCATGGAAGCCATCATGTTGTACGAGCGTGGCGCCGAGCAAGGACCTGGACGACGCTGCAGCCATTGCCGAGCTGGTCAGGGCATATCACCTCTCTGTGTCGTAGCTCCGGATCAGGTCCGGAACGGCCAGGATGCAGGTCCATGCAGCAACTGCCTGTACGACGGCATGTCCCATGTTTGCAACGCGTCAGGGAGAAGAACCCCATCCATCAGTGCAAAGAGCGAGTTCGGACCGATGGACGACCCTGACCGCGTCGTTGATCACATGGCTGTACTTGAGATGATTGCACAGCTCAAAAGACCTTCAGGCGTAGGAAGAGACCACAGTCTTGAGGGACGGGCACGGCGTATCGAGTTGGCAGCGACGCATATCGCACAGGCGGCAAGAGACTGGGGCGACAAGATATCCAGGCAGAGCCAGTAACCGCCTTGGCCTTCCAAGAGGCACTAAACAAGTATGGGAGCTCTCGACGATGACATGATGGGATTGGGCGTTTTCCGAGGCATTATGGGCGGTAATGAAAATTGATGCGGGTGGTTTGGGGACTTTGGGGCTTCATCAGGCCTTGATGAGCGGAGCGGCAGCGTCTTAGTTTTAATTCCGGAACAAAATAATCGGCCAAGAGTCCTGCGATCGTTTCTATAAGAGTTGTGATTTGTGCTGAGGAAGAAGAAGTTGGCAGAATCCCAGCCATCACTTGGAGTTATTGGTTGAACGTGCAGGGTAGGAGCTGAGCCCTCGGTTAACATTGCTTTTTCCGCGCGGAAATTGTTACAAGAGCAGTCAATCAGCGTTCAGGGACAAGGCGCTATCCGTTACTGCATGGTTCTATCCTTTGTTCTCTCCAGTTCGTAATCGCGTGTTTGTACAACGTCACTATTAGCACAACGAGTGTTGTCGAGGGGACTTCAAGCTTTGCCCTGTGACGAGAATCACAAGGGCATTTTGGCCCTCAAGAATCCGAAGACATGCCATGTCTTTTATGGATCTATCAGAAGTCAGATAAAACCACACAAAGCTGAGGAGGATTGCGTCATTGACTCGAAAGTCGCCGTTCAGAATCTTGAAGCAAGCATATAAACTATGATATGATATTCAAAAAGCCGAATTCCTTTGACCAGTCTCCTGAATCCCCTAGTATTTACATATTCAACGACTCAAATCTTTCTTCATTACACGAATCCCTCAAGAAGCTTCACCAAACCATATGCTCCAGGGTCTGGACATGAGTTCCATCCCTCAACACTGACATACACGGAACGACCAAGGCTAGCCTTCATTCCCTTGGTGGACTCGCACCCCTGGGTTGCGGCACCAACAGCCTGCTTGACGTCTAGGGTCTCGGCGAGGGTGTTGACGAAGGGCATCAAAGCGTCGATGACGGTGCGGTCTCCGGGCTGAGCTGGCGTATACTTGCCCAAGCTGAGCAGGGCAGCCTTCAAACCCGCGGCCCAGATCTGAGGCGTAGCTGGCTGCGGGGATTGGCCTGCAACAGTAGCCTGGAGACCAGCTGCTAGAGAGTTGACAAAGATGGCGTAGAGGGCACCCGAGGTGCCGTCCATATTCTGTTCGATGACCTGGGCAATGTCACGAACAAGTCGGAGCGCGTCGCATTGCGAGGCGGTAGCGGCGGGGGAGTCGAGGTATTTGAGCACGGCTTCGGCACCAGTTTTGAGGCAGAGTCCGCAGTCACCATCGCCAACTATCGTGTCGTACTTCGTAACCTGGGGCTCCGCGTCGATGAGACTCTTCAACGCGGCGCGTAACTTGTTCGGTGCGAGCTGGGCGTCCACTGGATTTGAAGTCAGTTTTGGGTTGATGCTACGCATTGTCACGAGCGAGGAACTAACGCTGAAGATTACTAGGGGCCGAAGATTGTGTTTCTGACTCAGCCTCGGGCTGACTGGGCTCGGGGTTGCTGGTGTCTATGCCATTTACCCAGTTCTTGGGCTGTACAGGAGCCGACCATCCTGCTGCGTCGGCAGGGGCGTCGATGAAGGATAGGAATGATTTATCGGCGACCTTGAGCAGAGTGATGCTGAAGCCCAAGCCGTTCAGGCTTGTCATGTACGTGCCACTGAGAAGACGGCTGGGGCGAAGGCTGTAAGTGGTGGAAAGCTGGTCGACGACCTCAGCAGTGATGGCGCCGAGTTCCAGCACGCTGATTCCGCCCAGATTGTTGACCATGGCCACAAACTCCTCGCCGGGGTTGAGCTGGATGTATGCACGGTCTTTGTCGGACTGGTCGAGAAGCTGCTTGAGCATGGTCTCCACGAGGCCGGAGAGAGTAGTGGTGACACGGCCGAAGCCTTCCTCATTGTGGATGCCCATGCCGATTTCGATGGCATTGCCGAGCTCATCAGCGGTCACCTGGCGGCCAGGAACGTGGACGTGTGCAAGCGAAGCACCGACAGTTGCAAGGTTGTCGCCAGCAAGACCCGCGATTCTGCGAACTTCTTCGAGGTTTGCGCTAAGGAGAGTCAGTAAAGACGTCGGTGGATACTCGGGAGAGAGAGATATTACCCTCCAGCAGCAGCAGCGCCGGCAATCTTTTGCACGAGGACGGTACCAGCCAGTCCTCGTCTACCGATTCGGCCACCTCGGCTTCTGCCGACGCCAACATCATCGCCAACAACGAGCAGATCAGCCCTGATGCCTGTGGCGCGGGCCTTCTCCACGGCCATGCCAAAGTGCAGCATGTCGCCGGTGTAGTTCATGATGATGACAAGCACGCCACGGTCTGGCTGGTCGGTGCCAATGGCTTTTATGGCGCGGAAGACCTGCTCGGCTGAGGGTGAGGCGAAGACGGAGCCTGCAACGGCGGCAGTAAGGAAACCCTCGCCGACGAAGCCGGCGAAGGAGGGCTCATGGCCGGAGCCACCCCCTGACACAAGCGCGACGGTTGGTTGGGAAGCGGCGGAGCGTAAGGAAACGACCTTATGCGTCGGATCGAATTGGAGAGACGGGTTTGTGAATGTGGCAGCACGGAGGCCGGCGTTGACGAGGGCCACCGGGTTATTGGAGAAGTGTTTGGCTGTGAGTTTTGACATGTTAGTTGCGGCAACCATGAGTCGGGAGCTTGTCTTACAAGACATGGTCGCGGTTGGGATGCCAGATTGGCCAGGGCAAAGTGGTGTTGGAGTGAAGCTGTAGAAGAAATATCAAAGAATGAGAGAACAAAGCCGTTCCCCTTACATCATGCCGTTGGCATGATCTTTCTACGGCCAGCATCATCTTCTAGACTCGGCTGTGACAAGGCCTTCTCCACGAGAGAGCCACTCCTACCCCCACCTCGAGGAGGTATGGTGACCCCCATTCAAGCTCCGACAAGAGAGTTTGTTTTTGCCGAGCTGGCAGTGTCAAATACATAATACGAATATTGAAAAACAGTCTAGGCTATGATGGTGTCGCGACCCCTTCTTCCATGGAATAAGATGGGCTGCTTCATAGAAATACCAGAAGATTACAAGAAGCATAGACTAGACAAGACAGCTTGAACATGGTTCAAGGTGCGGCACGCCAAGCGGCGACTTCGGCACGCACTTTACCGAGCCGAACCGAGTCTTCTAAATTTCCGGGGCCGGGGATCGGAAGATGGCCGGGGAGAACCCCCAGAGGATTTTCTTAGCTATCCTGTCTAAACCAGAATGGGAGTAAGGCTGTGAGGGAACTGGTGTCAGCAAAGCCTCCATAGTGTTCGAAGGTCCGTCGAAGCTGGCAATCGCTATTGAGCTGTGTCGATATGGTAGTGTTGCTTGTGAACCCCCAAGCCATTGGGTAGGTGGGGGGAGGCTGTCACGAGAGCATCTTTGCTGTCCGCAGATTGCCTGCCTAGCCATGCGGTGCAGCCTGGCGTGGCCTAAACTAATACGTAATGGTACTACCCCAAGAACTTCGATTTTGAACCCACAAGACAACGGCTCGAGTCAGCACCGGACGATTGGAGTCGTTGCTACATGAGTTGTTGATGGTGGGGGTGGGGGTGAAGCAGGGCCAAGGTCTGTGGAGTTGGTGGGAATCCGGTAAAAATGCACTCGGAATCAGACACGGACAAGGGCCCTCTTTATCCCCTTCTTCGTCCCTACCCCTCCTCGTCTCGATTTTACCCCTCCAAGGGCTCTTACATGGGGGAACTCGCGGGGAAAGGTTACGTCAGTAAACGTCAGTAACTGGCTGGGCTCGTATGAGATCTTTGGTTTCGTGGGAGCGCTTACTAGCACAACAGTCAGCGTGCCCCAATTCGCTTAATAACCTCGGCCTGAGGGGGGCAACCGCCTAGCGCCACGATCGGTTTCGTCAGGTTCCTATTCCCAAACGGTTCGTGCCGCTCATGAGAGGTAATTTGGGGGTCTTTGAAATGTGGATACACGAAAGCGGGAGTGTGAGAGAGAGGGGGGAACGAGTGAAGATCTCGAGTATATTTCCATCCCAGGGGCTCCTTCCGTTTCACGGGCCGATGGAGTTATCAAAACTGTAAACGTGTATACAGGGCAAGAACGCAGGACCTTCCAAACTGCCATTAGTAACTGAAAGACTTGTCTCACCCGCCCCAACACAACAAAAAGAAGCCATCAACATGGCCACCGAAACAGTCAAGGCGGCCGTCCTTCACGGGCCTCGCGACCTGCGCATCGTAAGCAGCTCCTACACAAGTCCGCATGATTCAAGAGAAGAAGAAGAAGAAGAAGAAACTAATCGGGGCTCTCCGGCACAGGAAGAGCGCCAGATCGCGGCCCCCGGCGCCGACGAGCTCCAGGTCGCCGTCAAGACCACGGGCATCTGCGGCTCCGACCAGCACTACTACAACCACTACCGCAACGGCGACATCCTCGTCCGCGAGCCCATGGCCCTGGGCCACGAGTCGGCCGGTGTTGTTGTCGCCGTCGGATCTAACAGCCAGGACGGCTTCAAGGTCGGCGACCGCGTCGCCCTCGAGGTCGGTCTGCCCTGCGGCCAGTGCAAGCTGTGCTCCCAGGGCAGGTACAACATCTGCAAGGGCATGTCCTTCCGCAGCTCGGCCAAATCGTTTCCGCACTTCCAGGGCACCCTCCAGGAGAGGATCAACCACCCGGCCAAGTGGTGTCACAAGTGAGTACAGCACGCTCGTGAAGTGCAAAGGATAGGTACAGTGGCTGACAGTTGTGGGGGGACGTAAAGGCTGCCGGACAATGTTAGCCTAGACGAGGGCTCCCTCCTGGAACCTCTGAGCGTTGCGATCCACGCTGTGCGCCGGGCTCGCCAAGTCAAGGGCAGCCGCACGCTCGTCATAGGCGCTGGCGCTGTAGGCCTGCTTGTGGCAGCCATGCTGCGGGTCGAAGAAGCCAGCAGCATTGCTATCGCCGACATCGAGGGCAGCCGCGTGACCTTTGCTACCGACAACAACTTTGCCGATGCCGGCGTCGTGGTGCCCCGGAAGCGCCCTGCCTCGGACTCGGCGGCCGACAAGCTGTCCCTGGCGCAGGAGACGGCGGCGCTGTTCATGGAGCAGAACGGCGGAGAGCAGTACGACATCATCTTCGAGTGCACGGGTGTCGAGGCCTGCCTGCAGGCCAGCATCTACTCGGCCACGGCGGGCGGTGCTGTTATGCTCATCGGCATGGGCACCCCGGTGCAGACGTTGCCCATCTCGGCAGCCGCGCTGCGCGAGGTCGACCTGATCGGCGTCTTCCGTTACGCAGACACGTATCCCTACGGCCTGTCGGTGCTGGCGGACCGCGGCAGCGGCCGGCTGCCCGACGTGGGCAAGCTGGTGTCGCATCGATTCGACGGGTTCGATAAGGTGACAGATGCCTTTGCGGCGGCGGGTAAACCAGTTGGCGACGATGGGAAGTTGGTGCTCAAGGTCATGATTGGATTTTAACAGCATGGATATGAATGGGAAAGGGAAGAGTGTATCATATTTTGGGTAAAGTCGGATGAATAGATGACGACGTCATGGGCAATGCACAAGACGGGTTCGATACCAAGAGAATTTCATGATGCTGTGATTTGGTGCACTCGTGTAAAGGTCACTAATGGATGATTGAACGTGTTTCTCGACGTGCCTGATGATACGTTGCTGTGGTGTTGCATGATTCCAACATTTTCACCTTGGACTGCACCAGTATTGTGTTACTTGATGTGACGAGAAGAATCATTATTGCTCAACTTGAGTATGACTCCCAACGTAAACATATGTAGTCCCTGGTATACTGGGAAGCTGTGCATTCGCCCGTGTCACCTATGCTGTTGTATTCTCAACTTGAGTTTACTCTTGGGATGCAACGGAGATTATGTGAACTTGGTGACCATGGTATATATTACTATGCTTTTCCATATTCGTACAGACACTACCACTCGCGAATGCCCCCATCAGGGCCGTAAAACTCCTTACACTGCCACGGCGCCGTCTCCTTGGAGATCCTGCGGACCATGTCCTCGTCAATCTCGATGCCCAGGCCGTAGCCGGTGGGGGCCTTGACGTAGCCCTCGTGGATGTCGAAGACGCTCTGGTCCTTGAGGTAGGTGAGCAGGTCGATGTCGTCGCCGGCCTCGGTGTTGTAGTGCATGCCGAGGCTCATCTCGAGGATGGCGAAGTTGGGGGAGGTCAGGGCGACGTGGACGCTGGCGGCGAAGGCGACGGGGCCGAGCGGGCAGTGCGGCGCGATGGCCACGTCGTAGGCCTCGGCCATCTGGGCGATGCGCTTCGTCTCCGAGATGCCGCCCGCGTGCGCGATGTCGGGCTGCAGGATGTCGACCGAGGCGTCCTCGAGGAAGCGCTTGATGTCCCAGCGCGTGAAGAGGCGCTCGCCGAAGGCGATGGGGATGGACACCTGGCTCGACAGCTGCTTGATGGCCTCCGGGTGCTCGCACAGCAGCGGCTCCTCGATGAAGAGCGGGCTGTAGGGCTCGAGCGCCTTGGCCAGCTGCTTGGCCATGGGCTTGTGCAGCCGCCCGTGGAAGTCGAGCCCAGCGTCGAGACCCAGCGCCTTGACCGTCTTGAGCCGCTCCACTGTGGCCTGCAGCACGCTGGGCGAGTCGACCCAGTTGACGTCCTCGGTGGCGTTCATCTTGACGCACTTGAGTCCTTGCGCGATACGAGCCTTGCTGTAATATTTCCACCAATTGTTAGAAGACGTCTTGTTTCCTTTTCTGCATGTGGCCTCGAGCACAGTTATGCACGCCGAAAGGGGGGGGGGTGGTTTAACTCACGCGGCAACCTCGACATCAGCTGGCCGATCTCCTCCGATCCAGCAGTACACCTGCACCTTGTTCCTGACTTGGCCGCCGAGGAGTTCGTAGACTGGTACTTTAAGCACACGGCCTGCCACAAAAAAAAAAAAAGGACGAGTCAGCTTTTAGTTACGTCGCGTGACCACTTCCCCGCCTCTCATTCCTCTGAATATTCCTTCTGGTCGAGAAAGAGCGGAGGGAGGCAGGGTGCGAGGTGCCCAGAAGCGTACCTTTCAGATCCCACAGCGCAATGTCGATACCGGACAGGGCAGACATGAAGACGGGGCCGCCGCGGTAGAAGCCAAGACGCCAGAAGAGCTGCCAGACATGCTCGATGTTGCTAACCAGGACGGACACGACGGTTAGCATCCAATCGAGTTTCTTGATGGCTGTGAAGCTTCGGGAAAGGGGGAGAAGGGGACGGGGCGTACTTTGCCTCGAGCCCGATGATTCGGGGAACCATCTCGTCTAGGGCTCCCTCCACAGCCAGATCATGGCCTTCGAGCGTCGCCTCGCCCCAGCCGTACTCGCCGTTCTCGTCGGTGATCTTGACCATCAGCCACCGCGGCTTGACGCGGAAGTACTCGACGGCTTTTATCTTGGCCATGACGACGGTGTTTCTCTGAAAGCTCTGGGGGGGAAAGGGTCAAGGGGTGCTGTCGTAGTTGGTAGGAGAGGGGATTCGGATACGGGGGAGAAATGAGGATGGGATAGAGTAGGGAACGAGGACCGTTGGAAAGAGAGACGTCCCCTTTTCTAATGCCCGCACCCGTCCGTCAACCCGGCGCGCTGCCCTCTTCGAATCACTACGTCGTACGAATTCTAGTTTCGCTCGTACTCCTTGCCCTCCGTCTCCCTCTCTCCCCCACACTGACAGTGGAAGCTATCCCCCCGCTGACCGACTCCCCCCCTCTCCCCTCTCCCCTCATTCCTAACCCCATACTAGTTTCCTCTAGTACGATGGTAGCCTTCGTTGGGGCCTTCGACGATGGCGCGAGGTTAGCGCTGGGGCCGGTCTCGCGCGGGCGGCGACGCTTTGAGTGTTTGGTGCAGTTGGTCGTGTGAGGTTGGTGGAAGAGATAGGTAGGGGGTCTGCTGAAACCCTCCCCCACGGTGCTGTGTTGGCCCCCACGTACTCCAGAAGAGCCCCCACGGCCGTTAGCCCCCCCCCCCCCCCGTCTCGGCGTGGTTCCTGGGGAATATGGGGATACGCTGAGAACTGTGATTCCATCACTGGGTTATTCGCATCCTATTATGATATGCTGGGGCTCTAGAAAGATTCGGAGAGATTCCTACAGAAAGTCCACATGAGTATCCACGGGCCCTGGTCAGGGTACTTGGCGATGGTTCTTGTTCACGCATGTGTCCACACTTCAGCGTGATGCAAGTTCCAATAGATCAATACAATGCGTCTAAGATAACGAGCCAGGTACCAAATGCCCTGCAACGCCGAGAAATACATATTCATTCCCCTCAAGGGTCTATGACCTGTCCATTTTCCCTTTCTTAGCCTTCTTGTGGCTCTTGTCCCCAAAGACTTCCTCGTAGACTTCGCTGGCCGTCTGTCCTGCCTTGCGCTTCTGCTTGGCCGACTTGACACTGACCACCGGGTTCGCCTTGCCCTCCTTGGCTGCGCTGCGGACCAGCTTCTCAGCCTCCTGCCACGCCGGCGCGTCCCCTTCAACCTCGTACCTTCAAGATCACGGTTAGCATAACAACGCTTTCGGTGTGTGCTAAGGGCGGTGGACTTACTGATCGAGGGGTAGAGAGTTGATCAAGTCTCTCTGTTTTTGCCGTAGTGTCTGCAAAGCTTCGTCGCCGCCCTCCTCCAGCTCATCCTGCAGTGATGTCTGCAGCGGGACAAATCTCTCGTCCACGACCTCATCGTCGTGCACGCCGCTGGCGTTTGCCCGGCTGACACCGATGCTGGCCGTCTGAGGGAGTTCAGCAGCCACAGCATTAGACACCAACGCACCAAAGTGCGCCGTCACCTTTTTCATAATCTTGATGAACATGGCCATGAGCTGGGGCACGGGCGCGTTGAGCTCTTGCGAGATGGCATCCAGGTCCTTGCGCTGCAGCCCGATGGCCAGGAGGATACACTGCTGCACTCCCGTCAGGCTGATGCTTGATTTTATCTTGCCAGTAAAGTAGAGCATGGCGATGGTCGGTACCAGGTCAAGAATGACGTGGTAGTCGAGGATATTATTCGAGTATGACTCCAACCTTTTTAGGTCGAAAGGACTCATCAGTCTGTCAAGCTCAGCCTTGTCCAGGGGTTGCACCTCGGTCGTGTCAAGCTGCGCCCCGGCGGTAGCCGACGCATCTATGCTGACTGCTGTCGAGGGTAAGAATGTCCGGAACTGGTATGACAGCAGCGACAAGAAGCGTTTCTGGAAGTCGCGCGAGAAGGCGCCCAGCCAGGCAGTGTCGTCTGCGTTCTCGAATGTCCTGAGCATGACGCACGTATGCTCGCCGGTAAGATCATTCGCTGTTTGTCGCAGGTAGACGGGCGAAAAGCTTGCCCTCTTCCAAAACTTGTGTAGAGGCTGTGTCAGGCCGTAGCTTACGCCAATGTAGTCAAGCTTCTCCGGCCGCTTCTGGTCCAGCTTGGAGAACAAAGGAGGCATTTTTCTAGGATCTTGAGCTTTGAGATCCTCCTCTAGAAGCGTCGTGCCGGCCAGTTCGGCATCAGTCAGCCTCCTACTCGTCTCTTCCATCACTTGATCATCGTCCTCGGAAAGGTTTGTGAACCGTCCCTCGTAATAATCCACGAGCAGTTGGAGAGCCCTGGTACCGTATCCCTGGGACATGTACTCGGGATTTGTTGCTATTCGTACGACACGAGCACCCGACAGCGAGGCAAAATCCTCATCCTGAAACTGCTGGCTCACGAGCCAGGGGATCAGGTCACCGTGCGGTCTCTGGCCTCTGCTAAGACTGTTCAGCACGCTCTCTCTGCTAATCTTTCCTTCCAGCGATACCTGAATCACGCAAAGCGGTTCAGGTAGTCTGCCGGTATCGTCCGACGTTGGTGGCACCAGCACGAAAAGTTCATGCGAGGGAGCGTCACTCATGAGCTGCAAGTCGTCGGGCGAGTTCTTGTAATGACTCGCCACGTACAGCGCAACCATTTGTTGGAGGAATTTTTCGGGGACGGGGTGGAAGGAAAAGAGGGAGTCGCGGTTGACGTGCAGGAGCTCACACTGAGCGGGATCAGGGCACCCGTTGCGCAGGGACTTGGCTCTGGGGAGAGTCGCATCAAGGCAGAGTAGAGTGTTGAGCCACTTCTCGACACTATCGCCCTGACTGTATCGAATAGGTTCCGAAAGTGTAATCTCTCGCAGCTTCCTGCTTGACTGGAACTCGTCTGATTTCGAGGTTCTTCCCGTTGATCGGTCGGCAACCTCCGTCTCGCCGTTTGTACCCAAAGACTTGGACTGGTCCCTCATCTCTTTCAGCAGCTTCAGGGATAGCGATCTGCCAGTACCTTCGTAGCCGTTGATGGTCGAAGCCATGAAGACGAGATAAGGTCCCATCAGCTTTCTAACCAGAGGTAGCGGGATAGCCGCCGCCTCGTCAATGACCACCAGCTCAGCTTGGCCAAGAACGTGGGCATCCTGGGGCCGGATGTACTGAATGGTCTGTCGGTGTTGTCGATGGATGTTCACCCTCACGATGGCCTTGTTAAAATCCGGGTTGGTGCTTTGGATAATCGTGTAGTCGGCGTGGTCGGCGTAGCCCAGCGCGTCGAACCCTTTAAAGACAAACTCAAAAAGCGTCTTCAGGTTTTCCGGCGAGGGCGACGTGATGAAAATGTTGCTGTACCCATACGCCACCGCCGCTGCCACCGCGACACCCATTGCCGCCGACTTTCCTCGACCTCTTGCCGCCGTCAGAGCAACCGTGCTCCTCAGCGTCTTCTCCGCAATGGCATCCGTGAACGTCAGCAGCGCCTTGGCCTGATCTACGGTCCTCGCCAGAGAAATCAAGGACCCGACGGGCTCGCGATCCCGATGCTCTTCCTTGACGCCCTCCAGCTCCAACTCCTGGGGGGTCTTTGCTTGGTCCAGATCAGGCGGAGGTAGGGTCTTGACATTCTTGCCACCAGATATGGGCAGCACGTTTAGCTCATCGTCGATAACCAAGCAAGAGTCACAGCTGCCCAGCGACAAGATGAAGCGCTCGTTGAATCTCGCAACGACGTCGTTGTGCGCCTCGGTTCGGTACCTCGAGTGGACGTCCATCGACAGGTTGTACAGCTGTCGCAGACTGTTCATGCCCTTGAGCAGCATGATAACCAGACCTCCGCCCTCGACCGTCTCTATCGTTCGCGCGAGGATGTTGGGCGTGATGGCTTCGAAGTCCTGCAGGATGCATATGCCAAAGGTGTTTCCCAGAATCTTCTCCGTCTCTTTGTAGTAGGTGTATCGGATGTTGTTGAGGGAGACGAAGAGCTCGAACGCATCCTCGGAGTTTGCTTCTCGGACGCCTCGCTTGATTTCCTTTTTGATTTTCTGCTCGCGCTTCTTGCGGTGACTGCCCCCATGTTAGCTAAAGCATGCCAGCGACTGCCAGCAGAGCCACCAACCTCGTGAAGCCCAGAAGCTTGTTCTTGTATGCCCATAATATCGACTTGTTGTGTTTGATATCCACCCGCGTCAGGATGTGGTAGAGGTTGACTATCACATCCTTTCCTCGGTCGCCCACCACAACGAAGAAGCTTCTCTTCTTTTCCTGAACGCCATTTTTGATGAGCGAAAGGATTCGCGGGTCACTAAGTGACCGTTGTTAGTACAGTTGAGGTTTTGAGTGTTCAGCGTAGGACTTACGCCTCTTTGCGTGGCATTTTGCAGCGTTGCCAATCGATCAATGGCTGGGAAACGTGCCGTGCGCTGTCACTGCTATCTCCAGAGGGGCTCGAGCCGACATTTCCAAAAATTTTGGACTTTGCGACTTTTATGCCGGGCGGTGAGCTACGAAGATCCGAATGTGGGGCAGCGTCTTCACCGAGACCTTCCGATCGTACACCGACCAGGTTCATCGATGAGCGTTGCGGCGATCTACCTTCGTCTGCACCACTAATCAACGTTAGGCCTTCACGTGGTTACTCCTCATAGTAGTGCATGCAAGTCAACACATAATGAGTCCAAAGGTCTCGAATTGCCAAGTGATGCAGCTAAGAAGCTCATATTTCGTCTTTTGTACAAGTCTGTAAAGCGCAATAACGTCCTCACAAACATACCCTATCCTACAAGACCCGATGCGAGGTGAGCAGTGAGGCAACAACCGGGCGGTTATGTCTTGCCCTTGAGACCAAGTCGTCGTAGAAAACTCAATCTCTAATAAATGATATGTTATCTGCGCGAATCTACCATAATGAAGTCTCAAGGCGCAGAGACGCGAATGCTGAGGTTGAAGAACTCGCTGTCATGCTCCACATCCACCAATGAACAGCCCGTTGAAATGCCACCGAAAACAGCAAAAAAAAAGGGAAACCCCCAGGTCTGGCCCAACCGGGACGATTACGTACGATCCAGCTTGCGGCGGAGATTCCTCGTCCGCTTCATCAGCTTCTTGTACTTCTTCTTCTTCATCCTGAGCTTTCGTTGTCGCTTGACGCTGATGGCGTAGATGCCCTGTCCACGGCGGGACTCGTCGAAGCGCATCTGGCGCAGGGCGAGGCGCTCGAGGAAGCTCTTGGGCTGCTGGTCGTGGATGATGCGGGGGCTGTGGGCGACGATGCGCACCTCGCCGTCCGGCTGCATCGACTCCTCGATTGTGAACATGGCCTTGTACATCCGGTGCTGGGGCGTATCGTCGGCCGTGTCGACTTCGGTGGCGGCCCGGTGGGCTTCGGCGCTGGACTGGGCTGAGGGCAGCGGTGGCGGGCGGAATGGCAGGAACTCGCCCGACATGGCGTCAACTTGAAGGTAGATGCTGGATTCGGATCCATCGAGAGTCTTGATCTCAACCCGTTGCATGCCGTCGTTCACGTCATTGTGCTGTCCGCCAATCGTCATTTGTGCCATGGGGCCTTCCAGCTGATCGATCGTGTGAGAGAGGGTAGACTGGGTTTCCGCCAGCTTACTCGCCCTGGTACGCTGGTTGAAGATGGAGGCAAAATGTTCATCCGTCACAGATCGAGGCATCGTCTCGGTTACCGATATGGGTCGGTGCAGCGAGAAAAAGCTCGACAGGCCAAGAGCTAGACACAGTCAGCCCACCAAAATCATTCTAGAAGAAATCCAAGGATGTTTCTCACCTTCTTGAGACATGTGGTGGGTGTTGGGAACGCTGGGAAGGTTGCTGAAGGAGGAAGGCTTTTGCGCGGCTTCTTTGTTCTTTCGTTTCCGGCTCTCGCCGCCCGTCTTGCCGTCTCTGCGCGTGGTGGCCGAAGCCGGCACAGAGGAGCCCGCGGCGACATCGTTGGACCCATTGTCAGACCTCGAAGGCTTCGAGGACGAGCATCGTCGCTGGTGGCGGCCGACAAAGATGGGAGCGGTGGAGGCGACGGCTTTCGGGGCGGAGGAGACGAGGCACGAAGCCAGACCGACCTGAGGGGCGGAGGAGACGACGCGCCGCACCGAGGAGGGCAGCATGTTGTCGCCGGGCACACACTGGGCAGTGGGTGGCAGCAGAAGGGGTGGAGGAGGGAGTCAGGGAGACTGAGGGGAGGAGGCTCCGTCGAGTCCTTGTTGATGTCGGTGTTGCAAAGCGTCAAACCAAGGATTTAACCGCAGGGGCAGGTCGGTAAAGCCTGCACAGGCTCGGCGCATGGGCGCTAACCTGTTTGTGGCCTAAGGCAACGACGTCGAATCACGTAGACACCAGAGCCACTTTGGCTGTTTATGAGCTGATAAGCTTCGGTTCGAACAGGAAAATGGCAACAAATCCATCCATTGTTCAACAATTTAGATACTGAGCTTATGTTTTCCTTGGATCAGGCGAAGTTTGGGTGGACTTGGCCCTACGTCAGCAGATGCAACCCCTTCAACAGCATCGTTCGTTGCCTCACAGTTAACGCCGCCCAGTCAGCTGGCCGCATGCACATGACCCTGGCTTCGGCACACAAGATCGTGATCAAGATAGGCAGGCAATAACCAGTGCGAGTCTCAATAGTAGTTGACGTGTCCCGTTCCAAACAAGACTATTCCGCATTGTCGGAGAGAGGAAGCCCTTGTCACCGTCAATATTACCCAACAATTCTATCCTTTTCACATTGTTTAATTAGAGTATCTTTTCGACGTCTAGCAAAGGTCTAAGTTGGAACGGCAGGCATAAACTCCAGCGTGTCTATCTTTTGTATATCCTGATCCCGCAATCATCTACAAAAACAGAAATGTCAGGCAAGGAGGGCCACGGCAGCTCCGGTCCTCAGACAGAGCTCGGTCCCGCGGCGGCTCGGCTCGGTTTTCGCAGCTGCAGCTCGCCCTGCGCTCCGACGCGCCTATTTGCTGTTGACCCAGCTCAGGTAGCTGTTCCAGCCGATGGATATAACGTTGGCGAACAGCACCCGGTACGCCAGCGGCACATAGGAGAAGTTGATCATCTGGACGAATGGCCAGATCATCCAGTTGGTCTTGAGCGCGGACCACCACGTCTTCTCGAGCCGCTTCTGGGCGCTCTGGCCCTCCATGGTGGCCATGCTGCCAAGGAAGACTCCGATCATGACGGGCGCGAAGAGCAGCTGGTCGCAGGCCACACGCGAGAGCATTTCAATGCGCTTGTTCCTCATAACAACCTTGAGAGACAGGAGTCCAAACCAGGTGGTAGCCACGGGTCCAAACACGCCTACGCTCCCACCGTCAGTTGGGTTACGTGCAGAGTGATGCAGGGTAAGTAGTTAGGCGACTCACATCCACCGTACAGGGCCATGCGGCCGGTCCTGGTGAGGTCATGGGCCTTGGCGCCTCGCCGCTCCACGAGCTGCTGGGCCGTGACATCGCCGGTCGCGAACAGCACGCCGGTCGTGACGCTCGACGTGAAGAGGGGACGGGCGGCCAATTTGGCGTTGTACCTGGAGTCGAGATGGTCAGGAACAAGGGTTTTCGCAAATAGGCTTCAGCGACCCTGCGCTAAGGAGAACCATCCCGTACCAGCGAAAGAATGTGGCCATATCGACGGGTTCGCGGCTTGCTCAATCGACCAAGACAACGCGTGATGCGCCGAAAATTCGAATCAAGGAGAATGAGACTGGCGTAAAATAACAGCGGGAGCCGTCAATTATGCTGAAAGATCGATGGCAAAGCCGGTGCAAAGGGGTGAGAGTTGAAGCAAAGCAAAGCAAAGCTAGGTCCAGGCCAGGCTGTATTGGCGAGGGGCGAAAGGGAGATGAAGAGACGGTAATCGCAGAACTCCAGAAAGATTCTAGAAAACCAAGGAGGCAAACCACAAGAAGCGAGCGAAACTGGCAAACAGTGATGGATGAGAAGGTGAAAAGGGAGAGGGAATCGTGGATCTAGCGTTGACTGACCCCTAGGCTCTAGCCCACGCACAGGGCCTCGATAGTCGATCACCGCTCACCTTGAGGTCTTCAGGCCACCTGACCTGGGGAAGCCGTGGGGGTAAATCTCGCTAAAGCCTTCACCTAATCATCAGCACCAAAGCCCAGCCAGCACCAACTATCCCAGCACTCCTTCCGTCCCAAAGCAAAACATGACGACTTGGAGACAAATGATTCAATTAGCGCATTTTACAAACTACCATCTATAGTCACAGATTACTGATCCAACGGTTTTAACTACGAGACGCTGCAGCAAGACGGAGGCGTGAAGCCACAGTCTTCACTCAGCACCGTCCTACACCATCTTGGTCTCAAACTTGGCCCCGGCCGCAGTCAACCGATCAACTAGATCCTGCCCCAGACACGCCGTCGTCAGCAGCCCGCCCTCATGCCCGCCCTCCAGCTTCCGCGAGTACAGCAGGCTCGCCGCCCCGTGCGCCATGCACACCGCCGTCATGTAGTACGTCCCGCCCGGGAACTCGAAGCTCGTCGCGGCCCTCTTGGTCGCGTCGCCGTCCGCGATGGCCACGGCCTCCATGCCGATCTTGTGCACCTTCTTCTGCACTGTCAGATCCGGCCCGTCGCCAGTGCTCGGTAATGTCGGCCGCAGGACGTAGTGGTAGAGCAGCTGGCTCGACAGCAGAACGTTGAGCAGCGCCACCTGGAGCACTTTTAGGATGGCGCTCAATGTCGACGCGGCCGTGTCGTACTCGTTGTAGCGGAAGTTGGGCCCGTAGCCCTGGCTGCCGCCGAGGAGGCCCCAGGTGCGGTGGATGAAGATGCGGTTGTCCACGCCGCCAAGGGCGGTGTCGACGAGTAGGCCAAGGTGTGCGTCTCGCCGTGTGCCGATGATGCTCGATGATTTGACTACCTCCGCGCCTCGCACGGGAGAAATATACCATGGATCCTGCGACTCCATCTTCAACTGGGTGCCGTGGGCCAGGGCGTCGCTAAAGTCCTCTGCGGAACCGCCGCTGACGTCAATCGGCACGTCAATCTTGTTCGTCAAGATGACCTCTCTCGTCTTCAGCGACGTCTGCTTGTTCAGTTCGCGGACCGCTGTCCAGACCATGAGATCGTGGGGACCAATCCAATAGCCGGCACCAAGAATAAGCTGCGCAGGGTGGAACAGGTCAGCCTGTCGTGGCAAGACTACGGAGTCCGTAAAAAGGCTGACTTACAGCTGCACGATTCGCCTTTGCTTGCTCGTGGTAGGTATCGATCCAATGCTTTGCGCGGACCGAACCGCGGTCGCTGTAAATGCAGGGTCAGTATGAGGCTGGGAGATCGTGACAGGACACTGACCAGTCGATGTAATCGGTGCCGTTTTCGACACAGCTCTTTACCACCATTGTGCCGACCTTGAGGTATAGCACGAGACTGATGCAGACCCTTGTCCTCTTCACGAGGGCATCTAGTTCATCTTGGCTGTCAAAGGACACAACCTCGATCGCTGCGTGTCCGCGTGTAAGCAACATAGTCTACTTGAGGAAATCGAGCAGGGGCTTACCAGGCCGAAGCCGGTCCGGGTTGATCTCCTGCAGCTCTTTAGCAAGGCTCTCGAGCTTGCTCCTCGAACGCCCAGCAATAGCCCATTTCAGATTCGTAGGTAGCTGCTCGGCGATGACACTAGCAGTCAGCCTGCCGGTGTAGCCCGTCGCGCCCAAGAGGACGATGCCGTACTGGCGGTCAGCTTTTGAGGTCGCCATACTGCCCGTTGATGGTCGTTGTTTGTTTATTTTTATTATTATTTATTCACACGGATCGCCTGAAGTAGCCTATGTTATATATCACGTCCCAAGGTCAAGACTTTGTTCTGTTTGGATTCGGTCGAGGCGGACCGAGCGGACTTTGTGCTGCTTGGATAGCGGACTTGACTGCTCGGGGCCCTCGGGCGCCGTGGATGAATCCTTTGATGGACCGGTTCAGCTTATTTACATTGCTGACGGGAAGAGTCACTGGTACTGTAGGGTAGTGCCATAAATGGAAGTTTTGCCGGGGTAGGCAGGCATTTAAGGACAGTCCCCAATAGGAATACAGACACGATACCGAATACATTTCAAATCCTGTGGTCTGGTATTAATGAACGTCCAAGCGGTGACTTTGGTCCAGGTTTGCGTAGCTGGAGCTTCTGGATCTGTCAAAAGCAAAGCCTGAATGTGCTTCGAAGGGTTGGCACATCATGGCTTGAAGCCATACCGCTAACCGACTGATCTAAACAAGGGTCTATGTTTGTCTCACCTAACAGCATTTCCAACCACGGCTGTGTTATGCCTTCGTTCTGCAACGCCGCAATTGACGATGCCATAGGTCGCCCCGCGAAGCTGGGTTCGGCCTGACCGCCGGCCCCGCCGTCCTCACTGGCCTCGTGCCGCACAGCCTGTCCGCTGCCTCCAGCCTCTTCTTAAGCAGCGCCGCAACGCCCCACCACACCGACGGGGAGAAGCAGGAGCAGCAGCGGAGCGAGCCGGCGGCCGCGGGGCCGTGGGCGAGCAGGCGCAGCCACCCGCCGTGTGTGGCCGTGCTCGACGCCGCCGCCGCTACTCCTCGACTTGTGTATGATCCCTCCACACTGATGCCACTCCATTGTGCTGCTGTAGCAGCCGCCGTTCATTGTTGCGCTTGTGTGCAGTTGGTCTTACACATTTCATCGTCTTGATTGCATACTGCCTGATTCATTGACGCATTCATTTCCGCATATGATATAGCCGCTTACACCGAGCTTCAGCACCAACTCTTGGAGCAACATAATCCTAACAGCCCCTGCCTTCAATCTGCTCATGATGCCCAGCATCAATGGCCGAACACACAGCTCCCCCATTTCCCCTTGTAGGTTTCCTTCCAGCTCAACAATAAGCACTCATCCCTCTTTCGTCTATGCTTCTGTTTCAATTCCAGCCCCTTTATTGTTCCGGTCGAAAACGCTCGTCACGTTTCCTTGGGCTTTTTCCAGCTTGCTTTTCATCCACTTGGCTGTTCGGGGGACCTAAAGGCTGTCAGCATACATGTCTCAAGCACGTAAACATGACAACTCACCTTCCACTGCATGACACCACGATGCTGTCGATGTAGGCCCTTCTTGCGCTTGTTGTAATCCCGGAACCGATCAACGGGGCCCTGCTTATCTCCGGCGCTTCCGTCTGGTATACCGTCGTCCTCGTCCTCGGACGAACTTGAGCTGTCGCTTGAAATATCCTCGTCAACAACTCCAGCCTTCTTCTCCATTTTGCCCTCGTGTTTCTGGTCACGGGCTGTGTCGATTACTTCAACGACGTCTTTGAGGTGCTCGTTTCCGTTCGCCCAACTCGAATGTGCACTGCCCTGTATCATACGGTCAGGTTAGTCTTGTCACATGCAACAGACGTTGACCGGGGTCAACATACCATTCCTGCCCAGAATATTACCCTCAACTTCAGAGTACCAAGTTTTTCTCCTGGGGTTTGGAGACAATTCGATGTAGCTCGCTTAAAATCGCCTTTCCAGATAGGCAACTCAATATCCTGCTCTTCCTCGTCGGACAGATCCTTCAACCAGAGAACGCAGAACGCAGCTGTATCATCGCCAATCTTATTCTTGGTCTTGAATGCAACCGATACGCATGTGCTGTATCGCTTGTGTGTGGGCAGCCAGAGGCTCTCGTCCTTCTTGGCTTGCCACTCTTGCTTGTCTCTCTTGGAGTACATCTTGCCCTTACCTAGAGATGATCGCAGCTTGAGCTTCGCATCTCTTAGATGCTCCGGACAATCCGCGCTCGTGGCAGTCGGTTTGACTTCCAGAGTTCCGTATTCCCAGCCTAGCAAGTTTGATGGCGCATGCAGCTGAACGCTTCGCCAGACCATTGACAATCGGATCTTTCCATAGCCGACACCGCCTGCAAGAGGCCAGTGACCCATGACCTGAGAGCGCTCCTTGAAGATATCCCACAAGGGAAGATGAACCATACCCAGTAAAGGATCGTCCTCGTGCACACGCGAGTCCCGGACTGATATGAAAACCTCACAGTCCCGCCAATCGCGAACGAACCGTTCGCAACCGGCGTTGAAGAAAGGCTTCGAATTTTGCGGCTTAGTTCTCGTCTTGAAAGTCTTGCGGTGGTTGATGATGATGGTGCAGTACGAGCTGGGGAGCCCATCGCCTGTCTCCTCCTCGTCGCTGGCCTCCGCCTCTTTGTCCGCCTTTTCTTTACTGAGCCGCCCAAGCTCGAGTCCAGTGATGTTGTGGATCTGTATGCTGAATATACCACTGGGATAGCCCTCTGGGGGAGGAGCTGAAATAATCATGGCGTCTTGCCATGCCTTGAGCTCTTGTGATTTTTGCTGCTCTAGCTCACTTTGGTCACGGTCGCTCTGTCCTTCCTTGAACATCGTTTCGCGGAGCTTGCGCTCGCAGCTTTCGTTGACCCTTTCCTTGAGCTGCTCCATCGTTCGCACCTCAGGATCGAAACTCTGTGACCGGAATTGGTCCTCCTGAAGTCTGGTCTTGGAGAAGAACCCTACGGACCATTCCAGTTGACCAGGCATATTATCACCGGACTTGAGCGCCCGGAAGCCGTCTTGTCGATGCCACATTCTACCGTCGGACTTCTCATTCCGCATGATGTCCTTGACATTCACTTCAATGCGACCCAGGTCGTCATCGGCAGTAAAGCGGTCCGAGTCCCACAATTGTAGCCGTAGCTTCTCGCCAATGTTAACTTCTTCCGGAGTCACAAGCAAGAAGCACGTCTCGTCCCAACACGGCTCCATTTCTGATACTAAAACGCGCGTGCTCCAGATTACTTTGCCAAACTTGGCCCATCCAACCGAGACGTACGGATCTGATCCACCGTCCTTGATCACAGGGATACCCGAGTCGCTGATTTTGAAGTCGTATCCTCGCTTGATGTTGATCATAAGGACACCTTTTGCGGTGGTGTCCTTCTTGAAGTCATCGCCGGCCAGCATGTCCTTCAGATCTAGCGTAAGGCTCTTCGGTGCCACATACTGTGCCATGGCGGCATCGACGGATGATTGGACGAACTTGCTGATGAGGGGCACATCCATGATATTCAAGGCATGCTTGCTGAGAGGCACGCAGCTAAGATCAACTTTAGGCTGGCCCAGGAACGTCAAGGTGCAGAGGGCAAAGAAGGGAGGGTCAGGAGTCAGCTGGAGACGCATCCTCATGGTCCCAACGAGGCCCTGAAGATCTACCCAAACAGGGAATTTAATGTTGCCGGGAAGATAAAATGCCAGGCACAGGTGCATGTCCTTCGTTCGTTCCTTTAATGATTTCGAACTTGATCGTGTCCGGTAAGCAAACGCCACCTCGAGATTGACGAAATCACCATCCTCGGCAGCCATGCCGTCTGCCGGCTGCGTGCCGTCCACACCGTCGTCTCGTTGGTTCTCCTCGTCCTGCTGGGCATTCTGCTTCTGCTTCTCGCTGTCTTCTTCGCCTTCCGACACTAGTTTGCCATCTTCGGTAACAGTGGACGCAGCGGCGGCTGTAGGCAGCCAACGCACCCCGAGAATTCGGAGCGATTCGCTACCTTGCCCGATATCATCTACACTAACCATACGGACAACCTTTGGAAGCGAGGCCTGCATGACGTCCTCGAGAGTGTCGGCGAGCCCGGCAAACAGGTCAGGGTTGATGAGGGGCCACACTGCACCAAGTAATGAGTTCAGCCAAGCCGTGGTTTCCGGCTCGTGCCTTCTCGCATCCTCACGGATCTGTCGCCGCTGGGCATCCCAGACTTCATCCTGGAAGATCGAGTTGACTCTGTTGGAGATCCAGTCTCTGACGCCGACAATCACAAGCCAAACGGCAGCCACGCTGACTCCGACCAAGGCGACCCACAGAGGGAATCCCTTGTAGGTGAGCCTGTGGTTTTGCATCCAGCGGTCGAACAGAAGTGCCACTACAACGATGACAACAGCGCTGACGAGTCCGACTGTGACGCCGCGCCTGGTAATGATGGTAAGCTCCTGGCGCAAAGCCGAAAATTGCGGTGGTGGAAACCGATATTTTAGAAAGTCGTGGTCGTGTTGCACTTCTTTCTTCTCGGTCTGAAGTTGCTCGTCGGATTTGTTTTGAGCGCCAATGCCCGTAGAGGTTCTGGCTGTGGTCCCGTACGAGGGTTCGTTCTGATCCACCTGTTTAAGTGCGTCGTCGGTGAAGTCGTGTATCTTGACCGGCAGATGCGTGATGGGATCAGTGACGTCGCGTTCAGCCCTTTCCTTTCTCTTGCTTTTCAACGCCTTGGCCGTCTTCTTGCGGTCTGTTGCGCCTGTATCCACCTCGGATGTGTCCTCCACGCCCCCATCGTCGCTGCCGTCACCATCCTTTTGATCATGTTCTTGCTGGTCTCCTCCGCTGTAGTTGAAAAAACCACTGGCGATGTCTGGGCGGGGTTGTTTGTCTTGATTGCCATCAGACTGAACTGGATTGTTATTCAACGCTGCTTCCTGCCGAGCTTCTTTCTCGTGTCTGTACTTGGAGATGGTAGGGATTGGGTGCCTGGCGCTGTAGGGCTTCTGGTAGCGCTGGTTCTCCCGTGCGTCATCCTTGCCCGACATGGTGTGAAGCAATTGGAAAGCCTGAGGATGAGTCTTGGTAAAGGGCTACATGCAAAATTGAGAACCTGTGACTGCCGTAGGTACCATAGCATCCCCCGAGTTTTTCAAGAAAGCAGAGGCAAGTGGTCGTTGGAGGAGCTTCCTACCCAAAACGTCAAGCTCTGGGCCATCATGTAGCCACAACCTGCATTTACGGTGGAGCTATCCAACTTGGCCGGACTGTCGAGCGATTCTACGTCATCGGCAGCTCCGCGGCACGTGCCGAGCAACCGACGCAGTGCGTGATTGCTTGGCTTCCACGCTTGGCTGGCGTTGTTGGACAGGTCGCCCATGCACTGGAGCAATCGAGATCAAGGTCTGACGTGTAAGCTCGCCGTGACGATGGTGCGTAGCCACGATCAAGCATTGGCTCAACTACTGTACCGGCGCTGCCAGGGCGATAACTTGATGCGTTATGATGCTTGCTTCACTAGCGCCCTGTGGCGGGGACGCGTTCAACACCTTCTATGGACTGCTGCAAAGACGTTGGATGTTTGATTCCGATACCTTAGCTTACGTTGCCTTAGCCTACCTTTTTCTTCAGGTTCATGTGCATGATGGGTGCTAGCGGCTCGAAACGAATACTCTTGGGCGGGGTAGAATTTCGGTAGTAGATTATGGCCCTTCATTGAATACTATACCAAACTTACATTGGTGCAAGAGAACCGCAGTTTGTCGAACACCCTTGTTATGCCGCCCGGCGTACCCATCAGTTCTTACTCTAAGATGGCAAGCGACAAGTCGTTGACTCGACCTTCCTACTTTGGTGAGTTGCAAACATATGCATGCCTGCCGTGCTGCGAATATCAACCCTGGCAATTATTAGGCAAAGCAAGTATGACTATCCTCGCCAGCTCGTGCCGGTAGGCACGCAATTAAGCCTCTTGTAATAAAACATATTTCGTCGTGGGCAATCCATCAAAGCCATAGCGGTTTACTCGGACAACGCGGTCGCTCGGCCTTCGGGATATGCGATTGTGAATGCTGAACGCCGTCGTCTTCCAGTTGATTATCCTTCCGTTACTAGCAACAGAATTGCGCAACGTTTGGTGGTGCTGTATCAAATCCAACGGTGCAGCGGGAAGACGGTAAGTGGTTCTGAGTATAGGCTTGGGATGAGGCGGTAGTCCCGAGGCAATCGATTCGGTATGCTGGTAATCATTCTCTCATGGCTGCCCGAAATTGGAATACCGTGCGGTACGTGTGGCCAGTTGCCTTGGTTGCTGGGTGAGAGATAGCCATTCGTTGGCCTTGGCAATATTGCACTTTCCTAGTCGTGGTGGGCGGGCTTCAGATTCCACATCTTGACCTCTTGTGTCAGCAGCAGAGAACAGTTCCTTTGACATAGTGCTGGCGCAAAAAGTCGAAAGCGAGGTAGTAGTCGAGGTATGGCTTGCTTTTAATATTGTGGAAAGGTTCAGACCCCGAAGTAGCTGCTGGGTAATTAGTGCTTTCAAACGGGGCTCAGAATCAAAATCGTACGATTCTCCCCGCGGCCGCATCCCGTTCATCCCATCGGGGAAACATCAACCAACAGGGTCATGACGCGATCCCAGATCGTGCCGTGACCCGCCTTTCCAATACCGAGCCCATCGTGGAATTTGCAGATTCGAATTTGACAATGCCTCGTAATTTCAATTTCTCCTAACAACCCGATGCCATACCTTCAGAAGAAAGCCAGAGGCATAGCGACCTAGCAGCAAGCCTCCAATGGTTAGTCGCGTCAATACCCTAGCCAGTTTATTCGGACTTAAGGCAATTTTCACGAAATTGAAAAGCCTCCATGTCATCTCGAATCTTGAAAATGGGAACAGGGAACAGGGCTGCACAGCAAGCAGCAAAAGATCTGCCGCGGTCCGTCCATGTGCAAACGGTAAGGGGCCCGAAATGCTGGTTGGGACTGAAGCCGTCTGAGCGTAGTGTTTCAGAGTTCCACAAGGAGGTCTCACGGCGGAGGGCCAAGTCTTGAACCGTGTTTCAAACTACCTAGGATGTCATGAAGTCAGACCGTGGGGTGCCCGGCCGTGATTGAAGACAGGCGTGTTTGAATCCGTGCTTCATTAAGCTTCGGGTGATTGTCCCAGTTTGCTCCCATGTGTGCAACTGTCCAGACAATCATTTTCAGACCGCCGTCTCTTGGGACCGGACCCAACAAGCCTCACAGGCAGGTACTCATGGAAAGCTAGCTCGTCATGTCTGGAGCGTGGCCGATTCGGGCAATAAGGTCGTCAAGTGTGATTGTGGAGAACGACACACACTTCCCAAACGGGAAGTCTCCTCCATGGGTGCCGACCGTCTTGACCGCCATAAGCAGAGCTGCCGATGCATGACAAAGTCAACCTCAGCGGCCGGCGATGCTGGGGGTCAACGGGATCCCAGCGGTAAGGGCTGCACATGCATGGCAATGCAGGAACGTCGGACGAGCATGCTCTGATGAGGAACGCCACCACAACAGCATGTGGCCTGTCAAGATGGACGTATAAGGGCAGGGCTCCTGATATCGGACGATCCAGCACCGGCAACCACTCAGTCGGCTTCCGTGGTTCGAACAGGCGAAACGCGTGAGACTAGTACAATGCGAAACGTAGCAGCATGGACAAGCTGAAGCCGGAACTGGGCGTCAAGCGGCCTAGGCGAAGCGGGTAACTAATGTATTGGGTGAGATACGAGTCACTCGTCCGACGCGAGTCCACGGCGATTTGAGAACGGCGCTGCGATACTGCGAGCTATTGATAGCATCAAGAATGATATGTCGTCTACTTGGTCACGCTTTCGACCGGGTGGCTAGCGACGGTGACGATGCACTGTGACGGCGCTATTGGATGAAGGATTGGGGGAATGCCGCGATTGATTGATTACGAACAGCTTGGCGGTGGTGCTAGATGGGTGCGCGAGGTGCTGTGCCATGGATCGCTAGGCCTGCTGCGGTGCAGCTTTACAGTGCTTGGTAGTGGACATGTGTGCTGCCCAGCGCGCAAAGCTCCACTTGCTGCAGGTGTTGGCCCAGCCAGCAGCGCCTGGTAAGCGCCCGCAGACTTGGCTCCTGTCTAGATCCCGAAAGGGTCCTGCACACACTCAAGCATTTCCGGCCAACCACAGACCGCCGTTGCGCCGCGCCCATTTGCTGGCTGGGGCGTCGGCCAATGGCAGTTCTCGCTTGCCGCCCAACGATGTGGTCGCTAGGTGCACCTTCCCGGGGAAGCAGCGAGTCGGCCAAGTATTCCTGTCTTGGAGTTGCATTCTGGAGCAAAACGGCCTTTATTCATCCAATTCCCACCTCCACCCTCGAGGGAGATCTCTTCTCTTCCATTTCTTCCTTTTCCATTTCCTCTCGTGTTGCAACCAACTGCATAACGACCCCCCGACCGTTTGCCCAAGGACCGAACCTTCAGCGCGAAAAGCCTCTAGCCCACATTAGGCGTCTTCCCCCTTGAAACCACCCCGGTCGTGGTCGAAACACCACCACGCCGACCTCCTGCGAACAACGCCGAACTGCTCGTGCTCGTCTGATCGTCGTGCCCTCTCACACTCGGCGTCGCAGCCCCTCTCCACGACATCTTACCCTCCGCGCTGCATCCTAGCCAGGCTCCGTCTCCAAAGAACCTGACACGCGCAGCGTCCGTGGCCCCCTGGCTCGCCTTGCGTCTGAACCATACCCAAGCCACCCCACTGCCGGCAGGAACCCATAGCCGCAGGGGTGCGAGGGGTTGCGGAAACCTGCTGCCCATGGAACGCTGAGGCCAGACGCCGGATCTCAGCCTCTGCCGTGCTTCAAAACCGCTGTCCCCTGTTTGAAGCCTCTTCTTTATCACTTTCAGGCGCCCCTCCTCCCAACGTGCTTTTTACTTTATCCCTTCTCTTCATCCCATTACTTTCCTTTCTTCCCCTACTTTCGCCTGTCAGCGAGGTAGAAGAGCCGGCCCTCTTTTTCCGTACCCTTTCTTTCTTTTCGCCTCAACTGTTGTACCTGCTGGCTCAGATCACTCTTTAACCATACAAATTATTTGTTTCCTAATCATCAATAACCCCTCGGTTCTTTTCGTCGCAATTGGTGTTCTCGGTAGCACGCAACAGTCTTTACTGCCGCCTTGGGGATATCGGTTTAAATAATTGGACATTTACGTTGAGCCGGCAAAGGACATCAAGGAATTGAAAGAGATAGGAATCAGGACGGTACTTTCAGTCACCTTGGTTTACTGTCTACTTCGATAACGACATATTTGCTTGGGGAAACAATCCGCTCGCCATCATGGGTGCGCAAACGGGCTACGTGGAGCTGCTGCTCAAGCAGTTTACTCCGACCAAGTTGATGTTTCACTTCCTCTTCTGGACTTTCCACTGGGGCATATTTGCCTATGGTTGGTATGGATTACCGCTTGGCTAGCTGCTCTATCGCTCTTGTTGCAATGCTGACTCTTTTTCCAGGTGGAAGCAGGCAACGGATGCGCGACTTGCACCGCTCAACACCCTTCAGTACTCTGTGTGGATTTCTCGAGGTGCCGGTCTTGTTCTCAGCGTGGATGGCATGCTCATCCTATTACCCGTCTGCCGCACGATCATGCGCTTCGTTCGACCAAAGCTCAGATTTCTGCCGTTGGACGAGAATCTGTGGATGCATCGCCAAATCGCCTACGCCATGTTGTTCTTCACCATCTTGCACACTGCTGCCCACTACGTCAACTTCTACAATGTTGAAGAGACTCAGCTTCGGCCAGTAAGCGCACTGCAAATTCACTACGCGCAGCCTGGTGGTATTACCGGTCACGTTATGCTACTGTGCATGCTGCTTATGTATACGACGGCTCATGCCCGCATTCGCCAGCAATCCTTCGAGACCTTCTGGTACACTCACCACCTCTTCATCCCTTTCCTGCTCGGTCTCTACACCCATACCGTCGGTTGCTTCGTTCGTGACAGCGTGGAGAATTTCTCTCCATTTGCTGGTCAGGACTACTGGGACCACTGCATTGGTTATCTGGGTTGGCGGTGGGAGCTTTGGACAGGCGGCTTCTACCTCATTGAACGACTTTACCGCGAGGTGCGCGCTCGCCGTGAGACCAAAATCACTCGCGTCGTTCGCCATCCGTACGACGTGGTCGAGATCCAGTTCAACAAACCGTCTTTCAAATACAAGGCCGGACAATGGCTTTTCCTCCAGGTCCCCGACGTTTCCAAGTATCAATGGCACCCCTTTACCATCACCTCGTGCCCCTTTGACACGTACGTCTCGGTTCATGTGCGCCAGGTCGGTGACTTTACGCGTGCTCTTGGCGAATCGGTCGGTGCTGGTGCGGCGCAGGCCAAGGTATACGATACAGTTGACCCCATGGGCATGTATGAGGTTGCTTTAGAGAACGGCCAGAGGATGCCCTCTCTACGCATCGATGGTCCCTACGGAGCTCCCGCCGAGGATGTTTTCGAAAACGAGATTGCTGTGCTGATCGGTACGGGCATTGGAGTAACGCCATGGGCCGCTATCCTCAAAAACATCTGGCATTTGCGCAACTCGCCCGACCCGCCACGCCGCCTCCGCCGTGTTGAGTTTATCTGGGTATGCAAGGACACGGGTTCATTTGAGTGGTTCCAGACGCTACTGTCTTCGTTGGAGGAGCAATCCAACGAGGCTGCTCGCGTGCCTGGCAGCTCCGGCGTCGAGTTCCTCAAAATCCACACATATTTGACGCAGAAGCTCGACATGGACACTACCCAAAACATCGTGCTCAACAGCGTTGGCGCCGAGATGGATCCGCTAACAGAACTACGCTCGCGTACCAACTTTGGCCGTCCAGACTTCAAGAGACTCTTTACCACCATGCGCGACGGTATCATCGACCGCACGTACCTTGATGGCCTAGAAGGGAGCATGAAGACGACCGTGGGAGTGTACTTTTGCGGTCCCTCTGCAGCAGGTATGTTATAACAGACGGCCTATTTATTTGACTCATGCTTACATTTGTTTGACAGCTCGGGACATCAAGTCTGCATGTAAGAGCGCAGAATCCCGCGAGGTGCATTTCCGCTTCTGGAAGGAGCACTTTTAAGGCTTCGTGCTTCAGAACGCACAACGCAGAACAGAAGGTGTATATACGCCGCCAAATACATACCTCGCTGCTATTTGCCTGTCTATCTAGTACTCGGGGGCTTGGCAGCACTGCATGCTTACCTCATCATACCAAATATCTACTCTTGCCCGCAATTGTTGACAGGTTTACTGCGCCACATAGTGTTTTAGGGACAAGGTCCCTCAGGAAGAAGTAAGCATCATTTATCTACATTTCTTTATCCACGACTGGGCCGCGGCTTATCCACTGGCACCACGATATGACGATTAGAAGGAGGTGGGCTGGAGGGGAAGGAAATTGAGTGTATGTTACGCAAGCGACCTGATAGAGGCGTAGAACAGGAGTCGTATCATTTCGTCGCAATCATGTGGTAGCAGCCACCCAATTGACATTTTCACATTCAATGCCCAAGAATATCGTCGCTTGATCAGGGGATATGGATAAGCATAAAGACAGTCGAGACGAAGATGTTTGCCTGTCCAGTGTACGCTAGACGTGACGATGGTGAGACACCTAACAGTAGCTCTAGGCCAAGCTCAAACATGGCCTGTCTCAGGAATTCCACCCACGTTCCAGGGTGAATGACTTGGCGGCGTATCACGAGAAGGTAGTGTTACCCTAGAGTGCTCATTCAACATTTATCTGGACCTGGAATTCGCGGTCGTCCACTACTGGTGTAAACGATGGTCTTTGCCGATCGGAGAGAATCTGGAAGCTTGAAGTGGGTTTCAGCAGTGGCTGATTGCTGCCAGTACGGATTCTTGATGACTTTCTCACGGCATATGTTGAACTGCAGCTGTATTCGTTGCTCAGGAAGATTGGGAATGAGAGAAATCTTCATCCATCCGACGTGACTCACGTAGCATTTCCCATAAACGGCACCCGCCGTCCAGTGCGATAGGAAGGCATGGAAAGTAGAGCTCAATCGAGCGACAATGACGTTCTTGTAAATCGAAGAACCCAGGATCCCCGGGCTTAAAATAGCAGCCGAGACTGCGCAACAGTTCAGGACCATTTCAGTCCTAGAGGTGCAGTTTGGAAGGGGCCCGAAGGCTGAGAACGGCTGTAGACTACAAAGGATGAAGAAGTCATAGGGAAAAACCCACAGCAGCTGCCTCCACGGAATTATCCTCTCCGACAAAGGAAAAGGCTATTGTACAGGAGTATTACGTGGCTCTAGTTATAGTCTGATCGCCTACTCCTACACAGCTATTATCTACCTAGAATGGATGTCTTGTTCCTCTGAACGATTGCCAACGCTTGACTGGGCGGAAATGTGGAAGATTGTGCCTGGTACAACCAGCCAGACCACGACACGCAGCAGAGGCGGCTTCGCTTTCATCTCACAGCGGAGATGCAGGCACCGCCGAGGTTTATGTACGGACATGTGGAGTACCGTGTCGGGTTCATATTCACGGTAGCGGTACTGAGAGAAGACATCATTTTGCGGTAATTCGAGGACCTTCGGTCCGGATATGGGCGTGATCCAGGGGATAGAGCTGGCCGCCGCCCTTTAGAACTTTTGGAGAGGTGGAACATGTCATGTCATGATGATAGTGATGTTCATGATGGGTTCAGGGGTTGAAGGGCTTCTTCCAACAACAAATCTTGTCCACGAGCCCGAGGTCGGATGGCGCTCGTTGCGTGAATGCACAATCATGGCCTGGCCACGTTTTTGGCAAAGGGTCCGCCGCTCCGTTGAGCTAAATCGACTTTCAAACAGCTGCTGACCAAAGTCTCGCAAGGGAATAACGGTCTCAAGGTCGAAAGTCTACCTATTGAAGTAAGCATATTTTTTTGCTTTACTTTCCCTTATGGAAGATTTCATGAATGGATTGGCTCTCTGGGAAGTTGAAATCGGACCATACACGTAAATCATTGATCATAGAGACGCTTTGGGCGGGGTCTCAGATGGGCACGTTCGCCTACCGTGTCGACTGTTTACCGAGGTGCAAGACATGGTTCGACTGGCCCGACGTCCGACCCTGAAGGTCTTGAATGATCATGGCACAATGAGCTGCAGGCATGCGAGCCTACGCTGCCATCGAGATGGTGATGGCAGGGCGGTAAAGCAGGTAATGATGGAATATAGAGAATGCCGTCGCAATCGCTGCCACTCGGAGCTGGACCTCGTGGGTAAAATGGGCCAGAGACACCCGAATTGAAATAGGTATATCCGAATTCACGGCCGTTGCGTGAAACTCGAACAACATTGCCGCCAGTCATGCATTTGAATCCCATTCTTGAGTAGATCTAGATCGACACCTGCACTGCCAGACGCAGAGAGCATCCAAGACGACTAGCCCATGGAGCAATTCGATCACGGCAGATGAGGACGCGCTACGGAGGGCAAGGCTACCACGGTCAAGCGAAAACCCAGTTGCGCCGCGCCCGCCAGAAGAGACATGCGGGCTGTCCACCGTATGGCAGGTATGGACACTTCGCTGTCGACGTGTCTCAGATCATGTCGGGTTCCTGAGAGCTGCGGTATACTAGAGCGCTCGCATCGCCTAACATGGCTGAGGGATACTCGATCATCTGCGTGCAACGGCGATCCATTTCAGTTGAGAGACAGGGCTGAATATCCAGGCCTAATGTGGTAATGTGAACGTGAGACCGCTGAAAGTGTAAGTTTTGCTTCATGACGACGCTGACCAACCGGTAAGGCAGCCAAAGCGCACCAACTTCGGACAACACGTAGAGTGTCAAAAGCTGTGGGGGCAATTCTCGTGATTGATGATAATCGACCATCGCCAAGCCATGATTAAAGAATATCCAGTCCCTTACAAGCCTTGGCGGTGACGGTAAAGTGACAAACTTAGGAATGGAGCTCATCTCGGTGGCCGCGTCGAGCAGGAATGTCCCGTGAACGACACACAGGACGACTCCGTTCGGCATTGGGAGGGAATGAAGACTCACACACGGTGGCCTGGGTAAGGCAGTGGGACCTTGGCAAGGGTTCTGATACCGCAAATCGGGCGAGCCTGATGGTGCTCCAAGGAGATATAAATATGCAGGGACACAACAGTACAACTGTTGATATTCACCAGCAAGCTCCAGCATCCCAAAGCAGCTAAACAAGGCACCGAGTCTCTTACCTGTCCGTCCCAAGATCCAATACTTGTTTCAAAATGAAGTTCTTCAGCTTCCTCTTCATGGCGTCGCTGGCCGTGGCCGCCCCCGTCATGGACAAGCTCGAGGTGCGAAATGCCATCGAGCCTCGCCAAAACAACGCCAACTCGGCCATTGGCACAATCGGCGGCACCCTCTGGACTCTTGAGCAGGCCACCTCGAGCAACCTGCAGTCTATCCGTATGTTTTATGCCTCTGCGCCTCAAGCTTGAGGCATGTGCCACGCCGGTGACTTGCTGGGAAATGGGAACCACGGTGGTTTGCTGATACGATTCGAACACAGGACGAACCGTGCGGGCTATCCAAGCCAACACCGACGCGACCATCCGCGTCCAGCTCGTGGCCACCCTCGAGGCCAACTACCAGGCCATCTTCCAGGCCATCCAAGCCTCGACCCAGTCCATCACCTCGGTGACGACGGGCGCAGCTGGGGGCATCAGCCAGTCAGTCATTGGCCTTAGCCAGAGCTCGCTTGGCCAGCTCGCGTCGGCCCTCCAGACCACAGTCCGCATCCTGGGCGACATCCGCGTCGCCCTCAGCATTGCGGTGACGGACCTGACGCCCGACCTGTACGCTCTGGTCCAGGACGAGACCACGGCCGTCCGAGAGGCCATCGTGCCCTTCCTCCGCCCCCTGCTGACCTTCGTCCAAACTGCCCGCGGCCTCGGTGCCTCCGTCGGGCTTAATGTCTCTGGATTGAACAACGCCATCGACAGCCTGAACAACGTTGTTGGGAACCTGTCTGCCATCATTGGTCTCTAAATCGTATGCGGCTTCTCTGTGGCCGCTGTGGTGCAGCCCAAACCTTGCTAACAGTGAAGATCCCAGGCCTAGCGATCCCGACCATTGCTAGGGATTGTAGGATTGGGTAAGGGGGGATGTATCACGATGGAAGGCTTGGGGTATTTCCCTCTTTCATTCTGAGGCGGTAGCTGGTACACTAGTTGAGAGATTGCTGGGCTAGAATGAAGTAAACACACAAGTGCTGTTCATCACCACTCATCAGCCTGTTTGTTGACCATGTGTGACCTAAGACTTTGCATGACGTCCGTGGGAAGATGAGCATGTCGTATCCCTTCCTCTGGACTCCTCTGGACAGGGCCGGACTTCGAAGCCAATCGGGGAGTAGAAGCAGAAGTTTGGGGTAAACAGGGGATGGCACGATAAATGCGCGGGGAAGGTGGATGCCCTAACGCCCCGGTTATCAGCGGCCCCAGCCAACCCGGGCGGCTTATCGTCGCTCCTGTCTGCTACCTAGTCGGTAGCAAGGTGCTTATCTCGCCTGCCCATCCGCCTCATTCCGAACTGCCCTCGTGACTGCCTTGACGTGCAGCCCTGTTTCACCCAGGAAATACCGTTTGCACAAGGCAGGCTTAAATACACCTATAGTTCTTTCTACCCCTCACTCTCCCGTCGCTCGTTGGGCTTGGATTCTTTGCTATGTACTAGACCATCGCCGCAATGTTTATACTAGACCATCTTCAACACCGCCGCGATGTGTATGTGCTTCACCGAGTGCTTCTCACTGACTGGCCTTCTGACACGCCCCTAGCCGCTTCAAACAAGACCAGCGGGCCAGCAGGATCCAGGCCTTGTCTGTCCACCGCGGTCCTTTCAGCGTTCTAGAGCGCGACACCATTGACCGTCCCATCCAGGAGCTCGTGCGAGACGTCCACGCGGACCCTACCAAGGCGTCTGAGATCCTGCAGGTGTACAGTAAAGTGGCCGTCAAAGCACACGACAAGACTAATTGCATCACCGAAGTCTTGATCCCGTCTGCCAAGACATGGCTGGAAGATGGCTCCGTCAACCTCAAGGGCCCCCTCGCGGGCATCCCCGTCAGCCTGAAGGACACGCTGGGCGTGGCCGGCTACGACAGCACCGTCGGCCAGAGCTGCAACGTCGGCAACGCTCAGGCCTTCGACGGCGGCACCGTGCGGCTTCTCAAGGATGCCGGCGCAGTGCCCTACGTCAAGACCAACATCCCCATCACGCTGCTCAGCTTCGAGTCCAACAATGACTTGTGGGGGAAGAGCACGAATCCCTACAATGACAAATACACCCCTGGTGGCTCTACGGGTGGTGAGGCAGCCTTACTGGCTCTTGGTGGTCGTATTGGTATTGGTAGCGATGTCGCTGGTAGTGTTCGTGTGCCCGCCCACTTCTCTGGCATATACGCGCTGCGATGCTCCACGGGTCGATGGATCAAGGCTGGCATGACGACTAGCATGCCTGGCCAGGAGGCCGTGCCGTCCGTGTACAGTCCCATGGCGCGGACCCTCAATGACTTGACTTATTTTACCCGCTCCGTCGTGCAAATGGAGCCTTGGAAATACGACTACACGTGCCATCCCCTGGCATGGCGGCCCCAAGTAGAAGAGGAGTATGCTGACAAGAAGGTCCTCCGAGTCGGAATCCTCCGTACAGATGGCGTCGTCGACCCGAGTCCCGCGTGTCAGAGAGCGCTAGAGCTGGCCGAGACAGCTCTGCGCAACGCCGGACACGAGATTGTCGAGATCTCTCCTCCTTCACCTTTTGAGGGCTTGCACCTCGCATCTCTGCTTCTCAACAGCGACGGGCTAGACACGGTCAGGTCTTTCTTCCGATGGGGCGAATGGAACGATCTCGGTGTAGCGCAGCTAAGATCCTACATGATGCTGCCGAAACCAATCAAGTATATGTATTACCTATGGGTCAAGTACGTCCGCCGCGACCCCATTTGGGCCACGCTTGTCCGCGACTTTCACCCCAAGACCGCTTACGAGTCTTGGAAGCTCGTCGCTGCAAGGGAGGACTACAAGCGAAGATGGTTCGACTGGTGGAACGAAACCGACGTTGACTTCCTGCTAACCCCGCCTAATGCTACGCCCGCTGTGCCTCACGGCGGGATGCACGATGCTGTGAGCAGCTGCGGTTACACATTCCTCTTCAACTTGGTCAGTCTCTATCACTCGTATCGCATTTATTCGTTTAGCTAAGGACAATACAGCTCGACTACACCGCTGGCGTTCTACCCGTCACGCACGTCGATAGGGCCAAGGACCAACTCCCTCCATCGTTCAGCTTGAGGAAGTTGAACGGCGTGGCCCAGGGAGCGTACAAGCTATACGACGCTGATGCGATGCATGGACTGCCGGTGGGAGTACAGGTGGTCGGTCGGCGCCTGCAGGAAGAGAAGGTGCTCGCCATCATGAAGCGGGTCGAAGATGCTTTAGGGGATGACAAGTTCAAGCTGCTGGAGATTGACTGATGAAACCATGAGCAAAGACATGAACTTGCACCTAATATGGCTCTAGAAAAAGCCGCATTCTATCTCATAGAGATCGCAACCACCTCTGCACAGATGCCTGAAGGTCTGGAGTTTTCATTCTTTACAGTGGCTATCAATCCAAACATCATGCTTGCACAAGGATTACGACCGGTAGAGGTTGTCTTATTCAGCCAATACGTGAAGCTAGGCAAACCTCTCCGATCTCGGCCTCGAGCTGCCGGACTCTCCACGGCAATCACGACCAGTAAATAGGTATATAAAATCGCAGCCCTCAAAGCATTACCTTTGAAAGAGCACTTTGCAATCATCATCTTACCTGTGGACCTGATTCTCGTCGAGATGGACGAACGTAAGGATCACTGGTCTCCAGCGGTAGAGCATAGCCTACCCTATACGAATGAAGACGAGAAGGCAGGCTAACACCATACCAGGACTATCAGCACTCCGCCTCTTTCGTGCCGAAACTGGCAGGCAAGATTATCCAGTGGCTCAACCTGCAGAAAGACGACATCGTCTTGGACATCGGGTGCGGAGGTAGGACTGCAGTTTCTACCTAAAGTGGAGGGCGGGCTCGCGACGTGGCGGGTGATGTATCACTTTCTGCTGACGCTGGCTTGCAGACGGTGTCTTGGATGCCGAGTTCTCAAAGGTCCTGGCGCAAGGCGCGGGTACTCTGCACGGAATCGATAGCTCGGAATCCATGATTCAGTCGGCTAGGGAGTTGTGCGCGGATGCGCCCAACTGTACCTTTGAAGGTATGCACAGCAGGATATGCGACTAGTCGGGGCACACGCAGCGGTAGCTGATAATGCACAGTCCTCGACGCTGCGCAGCTGGCGAGCAACACGAGTCTGCAGAAGGGCGCTTACACAAAGGTCTTCTCCAACGCCGCGCTGCACTGGATCCTCCGTGCCGAGGTAACCCGCCGCAGCTTCTTTGCCGGCGTACACGCAGCCCTCGCGCCCGGCGGGCACCTGGCGTTCGAGATGGGCGGCCTGGGCAACGTGGCCGAGATGCGGACAGCGCTGTTGATGGCGGTGTCGCGGCGCGTGGGCATGCCCGCGGCGCTTGCGGCGGACCCGTGGTTCTTCCCCGACGAGACGTGGGCGACGGCGGTGCTGGAGGAGGCCGGGTTCCGCGTGGATCGCGCGGAGCGCGAGTGGCGGCCGACGCAGGCGGATAAGGGCGGCGTCGAGGGCTGGGTTCGGCTGATGGGCGGCCGGTTCCTGGACGCGGTGCCCGAGGAGGAGAGGGAGGATGTGGTCAGGGAGGCGGTGGAGGTGTTGAGGGAGGTGTGCAGAAACCCGGCTGGTGGGGAGACGATTTCGTACGTGAGACTGCGGTGTCTTGCGACAAAGATTTGACGCGATATATCGAGTCATCGGATTCCTGGGGTGGAATACGTACACTATATAGCAGGAGACGTTGTCAGATATCAGATATCGACCTCCTGGATCAACGAGGCGTCGATGGACCAAAACACAAAACTGATACGCTGATCAACGCGACCGCTTTTATGCACAACATATAGTAGCTCATGTCGAGATTCGTCGGAAGTAAACTGTATCGCATTTGATAGGGTGGATGATCAACGTCGGACGTGGGGACGTGAATGCACGTCGGCTCTTGTTCAGCCATGTCCGAAGTTGCAGCTACCTTACCTTACTACTAGGTACCTGAGGTCTGATTCCGATTAGTCATACTTCCCGGAAGCTTCTAGCGCCTACCCTGCTGACTTGTGCCCTGAACGAGGTGGCCTTGGTCTGATGCTAGCAAGTGCATTATTCCGACGTTGTTTCGTCAGTGAATACGAGGCGCCGATAAGGCAGCATTGAACGCGTCAGTCATCACCGGCTCTGGCAACGTAGGATGGACATCACGCAAGGCCATTACAGGTGCATGGCTTGACCACATAAACGCTAGAGAGGAGATGCACTCCGCTCGAGTCCTTTCTTCCACCACTAGATTCACCAACGGCTTAGAAGTAGCCGCAAACCCTCGCTAGTATGGGAGAACACGACCCCCTCGTCATATCGTATGTCCATCTCGCCCGCTTCCCGCGGGCAGACGATGCGCTGCGGATGTTGAAGAAAGTTGCTTCTCTCGTGAAACCTATCATGAGAGCTCGCGGCTGGAAGGTAGGCGAGCTGGCGGAATTTTATCCCGAGCAACAAAATCTACTTGGTACGTTCAACCGCATCAAGTCCGTCAAGCCCATGGATGCTGAGACTGGTATCCAGGCTTGAATGTCAACAGAGGCAAGAAAATATGCCTGCGGTTGCGGTTCCCAGGAGACCGTACCCTCTTCTTGCCAATAGAACATATCGTCGATACAATGCTACATGAGCTCTCGCACATCGTTCACGGCCCCCACGACAGCAAGTTCCACGCCTTGTGGGATCAGTTACGAGATGAGCATGAAAGCCTTGTACGAAAAGGTTACACAGGCGAGGGATTCCTATCCGACGGTCGCCGGCTGGGAGGTCCTAACATGCCGCCTCGTGAAGTGCGGCGCCTCACCCGGGAGGCGGCGGAGAAGCGCAAAGCTCAACCCGTGGGGACCGCGGGAGGACAGCGTCTGGGCGGAGCTGCGCCTCGGCCTGGCCAGGACATTCGCAGGGTCATCGCCCGGGCCGCCGAGGCAAGAAACAAGACGCTCAAAGGTTGTGCGACAGATCAACTCAGCGACACGCAGATTCACGATATTGCGGATACCGCGACGCGCAACGGCTTCCGGACGCAGGCAGAAGAGGACAAAGCCAACGAAGAGGCCATTGCCCAAGCTATGTGGGAGTTAGTGCAGGAAGATGAACGAGCCAAGTATGGGAAGTCGTATATTCCGCCTTCTGCACAAAATCCAGCGGGCAACGGGGGTGGGACGGTACTGGCAGGTGGCTCTTCGACCGCGGCAGAACATGCCCAGGGTAAGTCTCCCAAGGGATGGGCGTGCGAAATTTGCACGTTCCATAATCCGCCAACCTACCTTTGCTGCGGCGCTTGTGGAATTGAGAAAACCGAGCATCAACCCTCAAGGCCTCAGCCCAGCAGCTCAAGACCAACACGGTCAGCCGCAACATCGTCATCCACTACCATAGATTTGACTGGCAGTCCACCAAAAGGGAAAAGGCCGACAGGACAGCCGAAGCCGACAGCATCCGCTCCGCAAACGTGGCACTGCAGTTTCTGCGGCACCGAGATGGCGCGGCAATGGTGGACATGCTCAACATGCGGGCTTATGAAAAACAACTCACGATGACATACGACGACCAAAGGACCCTTACCACCGGCTCCAGGACCCTTAACCATGACGGCGGGGTCAGATCATCGAATGACTTCATTGTGCGGTAAAGGCGGAGAGGCGAACATGGCAAAGTATCGTAGGTGGTAAAGAGGTCATCGTCATTGGGGCGGGGGGCGCCAGAACATGACGTAGAGACACTAGGTACTTGGGGATAAGCGGGCAACTGATCTGGAGATGATCGGCATAGTGTGGACCCTTGACACGATCTGAATGCTGAAATAAACCAGGGGCCTGCGCTGACAGAGAGGCAATGGCTCGGCTCCCCTGCAAAACACTGAGGGGGTGGTGATATCTGCCGAAACGACCGAGTCAAAGTTCGCCGCGACGTGTGACGCGGTAGGTGTGACGGTGAATGCCGTGCAATCAGTGGCAAGACAATGGACGACTTTGAAGAGAACTGCAGTATATGACGAAGGGTACAGGTCTTCTGACTAGGGTTGCTCGGCAAGGCAGCAGGCAGTTGACTGAAGCATGGCGAGAAGCGAGAGCACCATGGCAATATAGTAGGTTATGGGAATGGAGAGAGATGTTTAAAGGCTGCAAGCGATGATCTTAGGGTAGCCGACCGCTGGGAATATTTCACGTACCCACTAGCCGCGGCTTTCAAGTATTGTCGACACTGCCATGCCAATGCGTGGATTCACGTGAACATCGATCATCCTGCACATTTATTGTTAATTAGGGCTCTGATCCCAGCTCTAAACCAATCGCCCAAACATCCCGTGTCAGGGCCGCGGATCGGCGACTACGTGCGACATCTGTTTGCTTGAAACGGAATTTCAAGCGGGGGCCTGGTTGGGGAAGGGGGCTCTCGCCAGACTTGGGGCGACGAGCATGATCGGCGGTGCACCGGCGGCGGTCTCGACGAATCCAGGAGGATCCCAGCCAGGGAATCCGCATTGGCTGGCTGCGCCAATCCAAAGCTTGCCTTTGCCAAGGAGATGACAATGGCCAGGGGCACTAGCCAATAGACTAAAACAGCAAAGAGCGAGACGGAGTGGTTCGCCGCCGGAATTGATTTGATAATAACGAAGCTGGCCGTCTTGCCCCATGGTTGAGCTTGTCATGAGGTCATCGCGAGCTGCGCCCCCAAGATGTGGAAGGGTTGCGTGTATGAACTGCCAACATAAGAATAGGAGACGATGGAGGACGACGAGAGCGTGCCTGTGTAGCGAAGAGAAGGGAGTGCGGCTGGCGATTAGGAGCCGTTCGTGGCCGCGGTATGCACATTGCCGATCGTAAGGAATTGTCAGGATTCGTTTTAGGTACTGCACTGTATATATGAAGATGCTGCGTGCGAGAGCGTGTGGGAGGGAGGGCCAGAACGTCTTAGCGGTAGCGCCTAGTGGGTATGGCAAAGGCCTAGAATCGAGCCGTGGAGGGGCTAGGTGTAGGTTGTGCTTCGATCTACAGTGCTTAGACAGCCGCAGACCGCTTCTAGCAGTCCGGCTACCACGGACGGTTCGCTGCTTGCCGACCCACCAGCGGGGGCTCAGGCTGTCGTGTGTGCAGCAGAAACACGGAAACCGGGGCGGCTGGATCACGCCCAGCGAAATTGCGATGTTTGTGGACATGCTATTCTCGTCCCCAACCCGCGCACCAACACGCGCGCGCGGAAAGCCAGCCAGCCGAACGTGGTGGCACGGCAAAGGGCGGGATTAACGGGTTACGCCTACGAGAGAACCACCCGGCCGCGCGTTGCACACTTGCGAACATTCACGCGGGTCTCCCTGCTCCAAGCCAGACGGGGCACAGGGCCAGCCGTTACTGAACAGCAGGTGTGCCTGTGCCCATCCATGCCCGATTCGTGCGGCGCTGTAGGGCCCCTGAGCAAAACTGCTGGGCTGGGTTCCCATCCAGCTGGAGAGACGTGGCAGCACAACGGCGTGGACAACGGGATTCTCCCGGCCCCAGAATGGGCGGCCACGGGCGCTGTAAGTCTGCAGCCAACGGGTGTCAAGCATTTCAGTCGTACCGTAGTACTGTATGTGTCCGTACACGAGAACACTGAAGACGGGCACAGATCGCACGCCTGTCCGTTCAGCGCACCCCCCTTCCAGAGGCTCAGGACTGTACGGCTACCAGGGGCGCCCACTCGACAGGCACCCCTTTGCCCTTACAGGCCACTCGCCTACTGCCTGCATGGACGGCACGCTACCCCTACCCCCGCTCCTTGGCACCCACCAAGCTCAAACCCTGCGCGCTGATCCTACCAGACCTGGAAGTACGGTACAGGACGAAGTACTGGCCAGTACAGCGCGCCCCGCCAGCGTTTCTTCCAGGGGTCTCAGGCCCGTGTTCATCATCATCCTTCATCCGACTCATCAACTCAATCTCCAACTCCCCTTTGCATCTGTCAAAGGAGAGACAGAGAGAGAGGTTGTCGGACTCCGGGCTTCGTCCTTCACCACTCGTCGCCGTGTCCTTTCGTATCGCGGCTTAGCCCCAGTTGGTGCCGTTAGGTCCATCGCAAACCCATCCTCCTCCACCTTTCCCGTCCTTGTCACTAGCTGTCGTGCTGTGTCCGGACCCGGGCAAGGCCTAAGTAGTCCTAGGCCATTGACCACATCCTCTCCTGTTAGCTCCCCGTTTTGCTCTGTTTGCCTCTCCTCTTGCCCTCCCCCAAACTCTAATCATGGGCAGTGGAACCGCGGGGGACAAATCGATCGATCACCCTGCCTCTGTCTCTGCCTCTGCCTCTGCCTCTGCGTCTTCTTCTCCCTCAGCCGCCTCCGTTCGTACGTCCACACCACTTTTCCCAACTTAACTCGACCGTCGGGTGGGAACCAGACACGGCCAGCAGCAGCCTCAGGCACAGTGAAGTCGCGGGAGTCATCTGCGCTTGCGCCAATGTCTCCTAGCTTTCGCTATTCTCGCATGCTCGAGTTACGCTATTCGCCCTCTTCCTCTACCCCGGACAGCCACATCTTGTTCGACCCATTTGCGTAACTTCTTGTCCTTCTTGTCCTTCTCGTCCGTCGAATCCCATGCGTTGGTATATTCTTAGTCCCTTAGTAACTCCCTGATACCCTTCTCCATTTTCATCCTTTGTCATCTACTTCGGCTGATCCTTGCGACGCTGGGAGGCCGATGGTGGACGATCCCTTGCGCCCACCTGACTTCCATGGGATGAGAAACACAGACATGCTCACCCCCGATCAACCTCGCATCAGCAGTCAGAGTCAAGCTATTAGGCCAGACATTACTGCCCACGATGCGCCGGTTGGCCGTCGAGACATTCGGGCAGCTTCGCCCTTGCTCGCCGGGGAGCTAAACAAGGCCAAGCTTTTATCCTCTTCTACCCCTCCGAACCGTTCAGCCGGAAACCAACATCATGCCCCGGACGGTCGCTTCTTTAGGGACAACCTCGGTCGCGGCGATGGTGCTTCGCGTTCCCCGTCCCGAAGTCCTTTCCGGCTCGAAATGCCAACCATATCTCCAGGCCAACTCGCCTTTTCTGCCATGCAATACCTCCCCCTCCCCGTGCTGGTCCTGAACAACCTCAAAACCGTCGTTCTTGCCAACGATGCCATGGGCCGGATGATGGGCCTGGTCTCCGATTCAGAGGAGGACGACTCGCCTTCGACTATCGATCGCCTACGTGGCCAGACTCTCTCTCAAGTCGGCATTGACATGCTCCAGGATGGGCGCCCTGTCTGGGTGACGTGGGAGGTTTTTCTGGATACACTGGTCGAGGACATGGGCCTTCGGCAATCGACTTCGAGGCCAACTCAATTACATCAAGGAGCTGGGGACGCAACACCGACGGCCGCAGCAGCACCAGACGGCCATCAAATAGACGGACATGCTGATGGTGTCGTAAACGATGCCGCAGGACGTCAGAGTCGCGATGCTGTCGTCGAAATCGTGCTTTCTCGACAAAAGATGGGAAGATCTACCTTTGACGACCGACACAAATCAAGGGAGTCAAACCACCAATGTTTCGCGAAAATGATAATAACTGTCTGGGAAATTGAGGACAGGCAAATCTACTTTACTTTGACATTCACCAACTCACAGTCCACGGCGTCGTCCCTCTCAACGAGCAAAAGGGCCGTCGCCAAGCCGAGCACGTTGGAAGCAGCCGAGCGACGGACCATTAATAATTCGAACCCAACCTCTGTTGTTTCGAGCAAGGACTCTTGCTCACCTTCAATGTACAGCCCTGGCTTCGTCACGCTGTCGTCCACTCCGTTTCCGCCAATGGGGCCCCCTTCGGCAGCTTCACATTCGAGCACACCGTCGATGCTTCAGAAAATGATCTTGATGAAGGATGCGCTACTCGACAATACGCAGATGCCCATCATGGCCATGTGGAAAGATGGCAGCGTTACCGTGCCGAATAAGGCTGCTCGAGAAACATTTCACCGGCACGGCACTACCAAACCACACAACGAAGGTGCCGAAGTTCTCACAAGTTGGGAACTCTACACTGAAGACTTCTCCCGCCTCCTGGAACCTTCCGAATACCCCATATCGCAACTCATCCGCACCGAGAAACCGTTCGATAGCATTCGGGTAGGGTTGTACAACGAGGACGGCAAGAAGATTATATATGATGTGCTGGGCGAAGCTATCCACGACGAAGTGACGGGCGAGTTCCTGGCAGGCGTAGTCACAGGAAGGGACGTGACGTTGATGACAGAGGAGATAACCCAAATTAAAGCGCGAGACGAGGAGCGCTTCAAACTCATTTGCGACACAATGCCTCAGCTCGTCTGGACGGCGAGGCCGGACGGCTCACACGACTTCTTCAACACTCGATGGTACACGTACACTGGGCTTACACCAGAAACATCCTTAGGTTCGGGATGGGTGAATCCGTTCCACCCCGACGACGTGCCGCTTGCGAATGCCCGGTGGCAACACTCGCTCAAGACGGGCGATCCTTACATGGTCGAATATCGTTGTCGGAGCGTAGAGAGCGAGTGGAGGTGGTTCCTTGGCCGAGCTATGGCATTTCGGAACAAGGAGACGGGTGAAATTGAAAAATGGTTTGGTAAGTGTTGCGGTTGCCTGGCCTAAGGCGGGATGTTGATGTTTCACAGGTACCTGCACCGATGTCCACGAGAGTGTACAAACGAAGTGGGCTGCCAAGCGCACTCGCCAGCAACTACTCAGCGTCATTGCTCACGCGCACGTTACCATCTTCACGGTCGACATGCAGCGACGCATCACCATGCTGGAGGGCGCCCTGATCTGGAACCAATACTGGGAGGACAACCACGATGGGAACCGGTGGTTCATTGGCGAGAACATGTACTCGGTTTTTAACCGCCTCATTGCCAATCCTTCGGGCGACGAGCAATCCGAATGGCTTGAGCCCATTGAGCATGTCTTGGATGGAGAAGAGTCCGAGGATGTCGTTGAGCACGGGTTGAGTAAGCTATCGCGCAAGCTGATACCGAGACCATGAACTGACTTGGCACAGATGGCCGCTTCTACCGAACAAGATTCCTGCCCATGTACAATGGCAAGGCAAAGAAAACCAGTGGATCAGATGATATCAGTATGGAAGGGGTCATCGGTGTAATCATGGACATCACAGAGCTCAGGGCAAAGGGCGTAGCACTGCAGGAACAGTCACTGGCGAAGCGCAGAGCCATTGCCAACGAGAACGCTGCCAAAGAGGCCAACAGACTCAAAAGCCAATTCCTTGCCAACATGTCGCACGAGATTAGAACGCCGATTACTGGTGTCATCGGTATGGCGGAGTTGCTCAGCGGCATGGAGCTGGACGAAGAGCAACGAGACTATGTCGAAAACATACAGAGCTCCGCAACATCGCTTCTCACCGTCATCAACGATATCCTCGACTTCTCCAAAGTGGAATCAGGTCGTCTAGACATCGAGGAGGTGCAGTTTTCCTTGTCCTTGATCGTCAAGGAGGTCGGGAGAATGCTACAATTTGCCGTCGAACGCAAGAACCTCGACTTCCAATACGAGATTGGGGACGACATTGAAAAGGGCATGGTCGTCATTGGAGATCCAGGTCGTGTTCGCCAAATCATCACGAATCTTCTAACCAACAGCATCAAGTTCACGAACCAAGGCTACGTGCGATTCTCCGTCGTGAAGGAAAAGGAGACCTCGGATTCAATCGAAGTCAAATTCACAATCGAAGACACGGGCATCGGCATCGAGGATGAAGTGCGCAAGAAGCTGTTCAAGCCATTTAGTCAGGGCGACGCCTCTACGGCGCGGCGATTCGGCGGCACTGGGCTTGGGCTTACCATATGCAAAAACCTGCTGGATCTGATGCATGGACGCATCACCCTCGAGTCAAACGTTGATACGGGCACCACAGCCACATTCTGGATTCCCTTCCACAAGCCAGTAAACACCCAAAACTCACACCTGGTTCAAGCAGGCGCAATAACCGACAGGCTCCAGTCCGAGTTCAGCCTGTCTTGCAACAGCTCGGATTTCGAGCAGGCTGTGATGCCGTCCTTTTCCGAGTTCTCACAGGCGCCCTCGTCAATACCGCGTAAGCAGGGCTCTAGTATGTCGGCAAGCAAGGAGAGGGAGCTACCCCGGTCGGAACGAGAGAAGATGCACATTTTGGTGGTAGAGGACAAGTACGTTTGAGATTCCTACTTCTTACCTACCCCCGGCTAACCAAGTCCAGTCCTGTGAATCAGAAGATCGCTACGAGGACTATCGGGAAGCTCGGATTCCAGGTCACGGCAATGTGGAATGGACGGGAAGCGCTCGACTATATCATACGAGCCACCAAGGGCGAGCACCACAAGCCGGACATCATCCTGATGGATGTGCAGATGCCCGTCATCGACGGGTACAAATGCACACATCTCTTGCGGCATCACCTCCCCTACAAGGCTTTCGTCAGCGACGTTCCCATAGTGGCCATGACGGCATCGGCCATTCAAGGTGACCGAGAAAAGTGTGTCAAGGCCGGCATGGACGATTACCTATCCAAGCCCGTGACCATGAGCATCCTGGAGAAGAAGCTTGTGAGGTGGGGGACGACACGTCGACAGTTCCACGCAAGAACTGAACCTTCGTCTTCGGACTGCTCGGAAATGAGCGAGACTTGCGACAATGCCAGCATCCCCCAGATTGGCATCGAGGACTACGGCACCGGCAGGAAAGACAATCTGCCCGAAGATTTCCGCACCAGTCCAGTAACGCCGCGACCATTGACCACCGCCAATGGTGAACCTGAGCCTTCTCCCTTTGAGGCTTCTGTTGCCATGGAGCTGGCACCACAGGTTCGACAGCTAGAGGGCGAAAAGGAATGGTCCAACATGCTCCAGGAAACCAAGTTGATCGATGCCGCCGGAGGGCCAGCCAACTACAGAACCAGTTCTTACCAGGACTCCCGACCAGGGCCACCAGGCGACTCATTGACGGAGGAAAACGTCAACAAGCTAAAGCGCGAGAACAACTAAAGCCCGTACACACAATGGTAGTGATTCGTACGCAGCTAGCGGCGGCAATTGTGCATATAACGACTTGCGGTTTCGACTATTCAGTTCTGAGTTTCCAAGGCTTTCCTTCTGTGGAGTTGGGTCAAACCCGTCACCACATATCGTCATGGCGGGTTTTCATCGTTTTGGTTTTTGTTTAGCTGCGCACCAAGAATTTGCAGTCGTTTCCGTCGGATTGTGGACTGATCCGAGGCAGCGTATCCCGAATACAGCACACCAGTTTGTTTCCTGTTTTTTTTTCAAAGAGTATTATCTCTTGTCCGATATCTCGGTGTTGGTTCGGTCGGCAAAAGGAATCTTTTCTACCCATGATTTGCGTGGGGGAAAACATATAGACGATTAGAAACGGTCGGCAGGGAGCACACGGTACAAAGGAGGTTTGTTTCTTTTACTACGCATTTAGCTTTTTGATGATAATGACGAGTACATGTATCAATCTACATAAACGAAGAAGTGAGCTCCGCGCTTCCTTTCGAAAGGTTGTGACTGGGGTCTGGACCGCATGCTAGCATGGGTTGAGAGCCATCTGACAGACGACAACGCGCAGCTGCGGCTGAAGAGTAAGACTACCTCCTCAATTCAGCAACGCAGCGTCTTTCATGTGTGTGTCACTCCGCATCGGGAATCAAGGTGATCTTTTGTCTGCCGATGCGGAACCCATCAAAGTAGCCGCTCCGCAGTCGTCAGAGGTATATTCAATGGATGGTGCAAAACCCCCAGCGCATCCTTACCGGAGACTTAGGCCGCAGTCGATCCGCCTTCTCAGAATACTTCCTGGTCCTGAGCATCAGACTGTCCGCTGCAGCATCGAAGAAGCAGATGTCCGGCACCCAGCACAGTACGAGGCACTCAGCTACTGCTGGGGAGACGCGAAGGATAAGTTGATCATCGGTTGCATCGAATACCATTCGAGGTGACAAGACGTTTGCATTTGGCGCTCGTCCGACTTCGGCTTGCGAACCAAGCGCGGCTGGTCGAGACTGCGCGGCGGGACATGATGCAGCGGCGTACGCAGCGCCCGCTGGACCTGCTGGGCAACCCCCGATTCTTCCAGGCAACGGATCCGCGGGACAAAGTGTTTGGGCTGTATAGTCTGTTCAGCGAGTCTGATCTTGCGAGACTGACGTTGCGGCCGAATTATGATATGGACGTTGTAGATGTGTATGCGCAGGCCGTGATTGATTGTATTGCTTTGGAGGGGAACCTGGATGTACTGGGTTTCGCGGGGGCTGGAGACGATGAAGCTGCGTCCCGTGACCTGCCGTCGTGGGTTCCTGACTGGACGTCTCGAATCGAGCTCAGTCCCTACTACCTCGGTTTCTACATAAACAGTCCTTCGGGGACCATGCCTGGCTGGCGACATGGTGGTCAGCTACAGGGCGTAGTTATCCTACCGTGGAAGTCTCCAAGAACGGCAAGTCGATATCACTATCGGGGTGCCTCATGGGATAGAGTCGTTGAGACAGGGGGCGTGCTGGAGAAGGAATAATTTGAAAGACAGGCTCAGCCGGGACATGCGATGGTCGAGGTACTGTCCATGCTGAAAAAGGGACACGACATCTTGAACACGTGGGAGGAGATGTGTAGCGCTCTGGAAGGGCGAGTATATTGCATTGGTGAATCCGCCGAGAATGTGTTTTGGAAGACTCTACATGGGGGATGTCTGCCTTATGGCGACGAGCAGCATACGAAAGCAGTATTTTACAAATGGTACCGCCCCTTTAAGAACACTATAGGGCTTGTTTCGTGCGCCGAAAACGGCGGCAAGGACCTCGAAGACGGCAAGTTAAGTGCGGCGTACAAGGTCGCAGCAGGGATAGCTACAACGGGCAAGGTCTGGTACAAGGGGACGCGGATGAGATTTGGGATGCTGCGGCACAGCAAGGAGCAGTCGAGGATGCTGGGGATGCACAGGACGTTGGTACGCACCGGGAGGGGGTACGTGGGGCTGACGTCGCGGTTCGTGCGTGAGGGGCACTATGTGGCCTTCTTCGAGGGCGGCAAGATGCTGTTGGTGGTGAGGGAGGACAAGGATAGGAGGGACGGGTGGAGGCTTGCGGGGGACGCGTATGTGCATGGGGTGATGGATGGGGAGCTGTTTGAGAGGTTTCCTTGTGTAATGCTGAAGCTGGTGTGATGATGCTTCGTTGTCATAGAATCATTTTGGCATGTTGCGTTACTGGGCTACTTTGGCTACGACGATGGATGGTATAAATGGTGTCATTGATACCAGATGTACCTGGTGCTTCACAGTTGCCAAGTCAGAAATTGAGGAATTTCGTCTCTTGAAATTGACAGAACGATTGTGTTGCTAACCCTAACCCTATACGTCTGATTTACCTTAGCAGTAGCAGTCAAACTTTTCCTTAAACAGAGATTGTGAGGCTGAAAGCTGGGAATTTACTATCTCCTAGGCAGTGCGAAGCCTTAAAGAATGTACCGGACA
>KL660233.1:49376-83861 GCA_000732775.1 Stachybotrys chlorohalonatus IBT 40285 | reverse complement strand
TCATCCATGCTACTTACTGGAGCCTTACGACAGTCAAGGAGATGGAGCCTCATTTCGCCTGCGACCTCGATACCTTTCATATGCCATACCTGCATTGCCCATCCAAAACGCCAGACACATTTTTACCTCGGTGCCCATTCCCGTCTCAGGGAAGCAGTTTATACAAAAAGCTGCTCACCGGCGTCGTCCAAGTCTGATTCCACAGCAGGACCTTTCTCGTGCTCAATATGCTCCACCGATACCGTGCAGTTCACATTCTCGCTTCGATTCTGGGCACATTCCTTTAGCGCAGCAATGTTATTCTGCAGCCGTACACCCTCGACACTGGTGCGTCCTGCCAGTGATTTTGTCTCGTTGATGTGCGTCTTCAATCTCTCAAACTCAACCCGGTCCTGGGCCGGGTTGAGTCCAGCACTGGTCAGTAGTGCTTCCATTTCAGCCAAGCTCTTACTGTCGGCGAATGCGCGTAAATCAACCACCACGTAATCTGCTGAGTCTTTATAGAACTCATCGGCGTTGAAAATGAGGAAATGCTTAGCAAGGAAAGAAATCGCATGGGCAAATGCCACTGTGGCGTCCTCATGCCAGTTTTCAAGCTTGGTGTCAAGCATGTCCCTCTTCACGACCTATGCATATCGGTCAAAGGGAAGCTTGAAGCAAGCTTTCGTCAGTTCATAGGCATAGATTTCGTGGAGTGCTCCGTTTGCAAAACCCGCATGTGGGGGAAACTTTGCCCATTTGCTGAAGCAAAGAAGCTGCTGGGCATCGTTGAATGAGTCGCGGATCTTCAAGATATGAGCGGTGACCGGATGTCTCCACTTGCGACGATTGAGCCTTCCGATCGCTTGGATTGTTGTCTGCACGTTGGGATTCAGAGAAGCGACGATCATCTTCGAGCAGCAAATATGGAGATTAATCTCCGAGTCCAGCGAAGTGACATTGGCAATTAGGACCTGGGTCTTCGATGACGAACCGTTCCAGTTGCTGTACCTGTGGACTCTTTTAGCCGTCAGTTCTGTCCAAGATCCCGAATTCCCATGTCCTCCGGCCTGTTTACGCTGGGATCCATGAATGAGCTGTGTTTGAAGGCCGCCCTTATGAAGTACAGCATTCAAAAAGCTATGGGAACAAAATTAGCGGCAGGTTGCCAAAGAAAAGGTCAAATCTTACGGCCTGACGGGAGCACTGTCTGTAGCGATGAGTACACGCTCTTCATCTTGGCGTATTTGAGGCGCAGATCAACAGTCCTGAAAATCGCAGGGCTTCCTCCACAAATCCATCTCAGCCACGGCATGGGTCCTCCGAACGACCAGACATGTGCCGGGCCAGTCCAAGCCAACATATACGTAAAGCCGCCGTCGACATCGGCGTCGACGATGCCCTTTACTTCAGGATGTCTTTTGCTGATATACGCTGTCAAAGGGGCTTCCAGAAGACGCTTGCTGATATAGTTATGCGCAACGAGCATGCCATGTTGCCAATTGCGAGTATTGAGCCTTGGCGTCTGGCTTTTGATAACATGCGAGGTTGGTATCCCTGCGTGATTGTGTTCTCGATGGGGCCAAATGTATGCATTTTCTGCGCCATCTCCTTGCCATGCTGTTCGACGGATATGGCGGTGGTGGGATCGTACTGCAGCTCCTTCCACAGGGTCTTGCAAGGCAGCGGTCAGGATCGGAAGGTTGATCTTGCCGCTTGGCAAGCGAAGAAGGGACATCCGGGTTCATTGAAGTGCAATGAGTTCAAGGACAGACTTCACTACAAATTCTTTGGCCTTGTCGTGTTCTGCAAGGGCCTTGCAATACAACGTTGGTTCTACCTGCCAAATGGAAAACTGGTCCCGCTGCCATATTGCTTCCATCGTTTCCAGATCCGCCCGCCTGTCGGGGTGGTCTCTCTTGAAGTTCTCGTGGAAGATCCCCCTGACACTCCGCATGTTGTCGCCAATCATGATTTTGTCCGCTTCTTTGGTTGGATCGTAATCTTTGTGCGATAATGCAGGTAGGAACTCTGGGTTTTTATTGTGTGGCATCTGAATATCATACTTGCGCCACATCAGATGAAGAGGCGACATCAAATCCCGGTAGCCGGAAGTGATGGGCCTCCCGGTCACCCAAATGAGACTCTTCCGATGGAGGAGCCGTAACATGTGGTTGCGCGCACCATTGAGCCGACGTGCTTGATGCGCATCATCAACCACCAAATATTGAAATTCGACCGCGTCCCAATGATCGCGGCTTGGTCTGAAATAGTGTTGCCTCATTATCGCATTGGCCGCCTCCCTAGGCATAGTCTTGTAAGGCTGCTCTTTGCTGGTATGGTCTAGAAGAACACATGTGGCTAGCTTCCTGTCCCTCATTATAGAACTAGGTGTTGGTGTGTCTGTGGTTGTTGTGCTCGATTGGGTTGCTAAGGATGTCTCATGATCACTTGAAAGCCTCTGCCCACGGCTGGGTTTAGCGGTTTTGCGGGAAGACAAGGACGAAGGTGCTGCTTGCCTTCTGAAAGGTGTCTTCGCTGCGTCGCTGCTCTCGCGTTGTCGCTTACTGTCGCTAGGGCCCTGACCACCGCCACTTCTTGAACTTTTGCCCTTCGGCTTGGAGTCATCGGACTCGAGGAAGACGTATTCTTCTTGAGAATCAAAATCTCGATTCCGTAGGGTTGCAAATGTTGTGATAATCACCGTGCGGCCAGTCTTTGCAAAGTGCCAAAGTCAGCCAAGAGCTCATCATGGCAATGAAGACAAGGGGATAAAACGAGACGAACCGTTGGGTTAGCGGGCGCAACATTTCGAGCCTCCGTACAATTTCATCCTTGTCATAACCTACATCGTCACCCGGTCAATGCCTTGTGTAGTAGTAGAAAATTACTCGAAAAGTAGGCCAGTGCTGCTTGATCTCCCTGTACAGCTGGTACATTGTCGAGGGGGTAGTGATGACTAGACTTGACCGGTAGCCCAACATTTCGGATCCTTGACTGGCCTCAATTTCCATGCGCCTGGCGGAACTCGATAAGGGCGAGATAGACCTTTGTTTTACCCAAATCGATCTCATTTGCTAGGATGACATCTCGTCCCTTCTCATTGCGCTCCAAAATGGTACGGCAACCTGGGCAATATTAGCATGGGGGACTTCGAGGGCAAAAGAGGACGGGAAAAAAGAAGTAACTACATGCCTCCTTGTTGGTCTGGAGTCAGACTCTCTACTAGCCTCTTATCCGGAAACAGAGACAGTGTGGGATCGTCGCCGTTTCGTTTCTCCGCGCAAAGATATGCTGCAATGGCACGAGGATCGATGACAGGGGTATTTTCCCAAAGAGTCAAACTGAGAGCAATGTCGTACCTCATCAAGTTCTCGAGGTCAGCTGAATCAGTATTTCTGTTGGACGTTTTGGAAGCGTCCACCAACTGCTTAATGTAGCCTCGAGTTCGTGCCACCAGGAGATCCAGAAAAGGAACAAGTTGTTGATTCGTGCGCGCCATGGAAGTGTCGATTTTAGGCCCAGACCATTTGAAACAATCGCCCATGACCTTGCTGAGTGTTTCCAAATTCTCCTCAGGTATACCTCTTTCTTCTCTCAGTCAATGCCTACGTGCGTGCTTCGCGTGATCCGTCCTGTCTTCATCGATGTTGCGAGACATGGAGTCTAACACTTCATTGTCAGGCCCCAGGATGTCGTCATCATCGCCACTGTTCCTAGTATAACCTTTCATGAAGTTATGTATGACCCTAACGTTCTTCATTGTATGGCGAAATCAACTCGCTGACTGGGTGCGCTATACGTAGAATATCAGGGACATAGTAGGCCAGAGAGTCCGCGATGCTCATGGTGGGTGCCTCCTGGAAAAAAAGTTTCGCCGCTTCTGTGGCGTTTTATTTTTGCTTGTCGACGCTGAAAAGAATATAAGAATAGGAGCCCAGCTCGGTGGAGGTACTCCGGGGAGAAACTCTGTATCTGCATGGGTGGACTCATGGTTTCCTAGCCAGGCCTGGTGGGAAAGCGCCGCTGGTCGATAGGCATATTGTGTGTGTACTTCCTATCAGGATGCCACGTAGTAGGCGCAAATATCAAAATTTGAGCGGCATGGCAGAGAATGAAGGCACTGAGGTGCACTGTGTCACCACTACCAGACGAAACCACAGCCTTGTGCATTACCGGTATGAAGGTAGGCTGGGGGCATCCGCGGAGGACTTTAAGCACATCCTCCTGAAGATAGTGATATTCAATGTACTCGCACATGATCTTGCCTGGATTAGTCCTGAGTGAAAACGAATGAACTTGTATTGTGCTGTCTACAACTGCATGACACGTGCTAACAAACTCCATGAAGACCTGTTCGCCGGGGAGATGAGGACCAACTACTAGACGATTGTCTAGTTGGTTTAGAAAGGATCGAAAGCCTCCGTGGGATCGTCTATGGGACATAGCGGAAAGGGCAGGCCCGGTTAAGTCAATGACCAGCAGAGAAAGTGGTTAGCAGGTCCGGAGAAAGCGCTGCTAGAGTTTGAACCTGTATCAATATTGTCACAAAAAGACCATAGGTCATTGACGTTATGGAAATTGCAATATCCCGCAAGCTCAACGAAGTCATTAGCCTAATGGGCCAATGAATTTGTGTTAAACTCATAAACAATATTTAGCTGAACTCGTAGATAACATTTTCTGCCATCTCAAGTTGTCCTCCCGTTGTTGTGACTCCGAATGAGGGTCCTCGTAGGGCTGCTGTGCGTAGTTGCCTTCGCTATGCCAAGCAGGCCGAGGCTTGGGCAGCTCTTCATCCGTCAGCCTCAGAACTGCCTTGAAAATAACAGGGGCTGCCCGTACTGTGCAAGCACTCGAGGCCATTTTCGCAGCGTGACGGCATTGGGATGGTAGGGCAAGAAATGCAAGAAATGCAACCAAGGCGTACAGAATAACATGCGAAGCAAAGACTAGGAAGGCAAGAAAGCTGGTAATTCAACGAGCATGAATCTTGAGGATGTAAGAAAAATGAGTGTGCAGAAGCAAGAAATCCAGTGAAGAGGGTGGAAGAAGCGATGAAAGGGCAGATATAGAGTTAGAAATAAAGGAAGGGAACACGTGCAGTGGTGGCCAAGCCCAGAGACCTAGCCAGGTGACCAGAGGCTTGTGTATGAAGTGCAAATCCTTGAAGGCTCTTGAATCTCGCAATGCATCACAATTTGCAAACGAAATGAGAACAGATCGTCGGGCTAAACAATGCAACATCAAACCAAGCCAAACAGCGCCAGAAGCCCGCAAAAGACCATGATTGCACATATTACTCTCTCGAAGCTTTCAGCTTTAGATGATTACAAGAACATTGTTTGCATCCATTCAGACACCATCAACAAATACTAGGCGGCTCGTGCCCAGGTCATCGATGACTGTGCTTGATCTTTGTTTCGTCCAGTCTGCTACCCGCCAGAAAGAACCGCTGTGTCGTCTTCTCCATCGGCGCTTGTCGCATGAGCTTGCGCAACAATCAGCCATAGGTCTCTTTAACTGCCTGTGCCCTGACGTTTGCCGTATTTCCAGCCAGTTCGCATGATTGCCGATGTCCAAGCGACGAAAGCCACCCCATCCATCACATAACACATAAAAAAACCACTTAAAACCACAAACTTCTACCAGAATGGGATGTGGATCCTTGGTTGCCGCCCAGTGATTATGCTGTCAACATCGTCACACTCCCTGCCGGCGCAAGTTGCTTAATTTGTAGCTTCGGGAGACAGCGTGACACATGAAGCCGAACGTATTGCATTCAACAAAATAATTGAATACAAAATGTTGTGAGGGAACCATGGCAATGGCCTCCTGGTAGCTACGCGCAAGCAAGGCCTATGTTCTGTCGTAGTGTCATCATCATTGCTAGGGTCATGCAAACGAAGGGGCAGGACAAATACAGAAGTTCGCCTGTGGGAGGCCCAATGGCTTGGCAATATTTGTATTACTGTCCTTATGTTTTCTTCCGATGCCAATCTATTCTTCGCCATTCTCCCTGCGCGAAATACTGGACGATCACTCTTGGTCTTGACCGGAATATTGCGCCTCACTTGCGGGAAAGGATCGCGTAGTGACCTGCTTGTTTCCTGTATGCTGTTTGGCGATTCTATTTTGAGCCTGCCTATTGCTGACGAAAATCTCTGCCTTGATCAGCGAATGAGTAATTGGAGTTTCGTGGGGAAGACGCCGTAGTTGATGACCTTTCACCTTCGCTTTCCACTCCGCATGATCCTCATTATTGTGCTCATTTTGCCCCCAACTTACTGCGTAGCAATCTATCGAAGCCTCCTTCAGCCTTTGAGCAAGAGTACACGACTTTCGGACGGTGAAGCCTTAGATATATATTGATATGGCATCGGAATGTAAGTCAAAGGCCCCAACAAGTTCAAAGCCCGTATCTAATGACTACATGTTGTCTTATCATTGCATTTGCTGATACAATCGCTTGGCCAAGCCCATATCCGCAGATGCGTCAATCTTGGACTGCTCGTAAAGCGGCCTACTCGACGCCTCGGGCGTACAAGCGAGCGCAGTTCTACTCAATAAGCCCGACCTTCTTGTCCGCATCCAATGCTAGATTGCGAAGCGCAATGACCTGATGTGTGAACACTACACCTGTAAACCGGACCTTCGGAATCTCGAGTGAAAATTGCTTAATCATGGCGAATACGTCGATCTTGTGATACACCAGGTCTGCTGCCTTGAGTGGTGGCTCACTTGACCAGCATCTACAAACTACAATTCACCTCGGCCCCCCATAGGCCAGTGCGTCGTAACAATCCGTCCATGAAAATACCGAACTGCGTGATTGCATTTCGATATACTCCCAAACAGAGTGCCTGAGACCTAGAATGGGCTACGTCTCTTTTCCCCGCGTCACAGCTCCTGCTTCCCGTTTGCCTCCGACCCTCGTTGCACAATGCCCCTCTTAACCATGCTCGTAATGAGTTCGAACGCCACCTGCGCCGCCGCAAGCGACGTTGACTCACCGGCATCGTCATACGCAGGACTGACCTCGACGATATCCGCCCCAACCAGGTTCAGGCCCTCCAATCCGCGTAGGATCCTGATCAGCTCGCGCGTCGTCCAACCACCTGGTTCAGGCGTGCCCGTGGCGGGCGCCAGGCCTGGGTCAATCACGTCGATGTCCACCGACAAGTAGACTGGCTTTTCCGTCCCGACTTGATTCATAATGCGCTCGATGATGGTTTTGACGCCCACGTCGTCGATCTCGTCGGCAGAGATGCGGTACCACCCTTGCTGGGTGTCCTCGTCGTAGTCGGCAAAGTCGCCGCCGGAGAGACGCGTGCGTAGACCAGCGTGAACAGAGGATCCGTTGGCGATGAGCCCTTCAGAGCCGGCCAGCCAAAAGACGCTGCCATGGTTGAAGAAGCTCTGTGCAAAGCCGTCATCGGCATCGACCCAGGCAGACGGGTATTTGGCAGGATGCCATGTATCGAGGTGGGCGTCAAAATGCACCACTGAGATTGGCTGGCCATATCGCTCTTTCAGGGCGCGTAGAGCGGGCAGCGCAACACTGTGATCTCCTCCTAGCGTTACCAGCCGCGATTGGCCACGATATCCCGGCCCGGACGAGGACGAAGCTCTGCTACCGAGCTCCACATATGCCTCACTTAGTTGCCTCAGCGCGAGAGCATTGTCAAATGGTGACACTGGGATATCGCCACAGTCTACGATGTTCGCCCATGATGTGTACGGGTTCAGGCCCGCGCGGGCGTTGAAGCTGCGGAAGGAAATCTGACGGGCTGAGCTAGCACGAATTGCACGGGGGCCGAATCTCGCGCCAGGCCTGTAGCTCACGGCGGTGTCAAAGGGAGCACCGATGATGCCGATGTCAAAGGTGCCTTCGGGTTCGGTTAAACATTTGAAGTGCGGCATGTGAGCAAACGTCGATATGCCGGAAAATGACCACTGCAGGCGTCAGAAGAGCCATGACGGTTTCAGGCGGCTGTCTTACATCGGTGCCCCATTTCTGCTGGAGAGCCTCAGTGTTGAGCTGTCTGTGAGTATGGTCGCCATGGCCGTACGATACCGAAGCCGTGACCAGCAGAAGGAGTAAAGTGAGCATGGTGACAACAACGCCGTGGCCTTCGGGTTAGCGTTGGCTGTAATTCTCTGCTCAATCAACTTGACAAACAAAATAGAGCCGCAGGACCGCTCGGGCCAGCTGTTATCATTGGTGAAACAATAAGATGCCAATCCTCCGGACTCGGAAAGCTTCGATGCCGAGTTATTTCGCAGTGCCTGTCGATAAAATGCGATGTGGACGTGCTCGTCGCAAGCTTTGCACGTCAAAGCCGGTACAGCCGGTTTCCAGCATGAAATGGAAGACAAGCGACCGGCAAGACCGGCAAGCCATAATCCTAGATTGTCACAAAATCCGGGGCAAGTGGAGAGCCATAAATTGGAAAGGACGTAACGAAAACAGGCATGACTCGCAAGCTTGTCAAACAGAGATAGGTCCTGGTTCGGTCGTATTGCCACCAAACGTAAAAGCCAATTGAGTTATTGATTGTGCCGATTTGTGTTGGCTCGTGCACGGGACGAAGGAAAAAAGGCTGCTACGAGGCGCTTGATACTGTGGGAAGCAAATTGCCAGACGGCGGTGGATGTCAGCATGAACATCACGAGGCAAGTATTTGCTCCAATTGCCTGGGACGACTTTTGGCCAATCATCAATCCACTCAGACGACATGACATGGCAATCAAGAGATACCAAGCATGGACGATTGCTACTTGCTACCGGAGCACACATGCAACGTGCCGAAACAGAGAGATAGAGCCGCAGCCAAGCGGGCCCAAACTACTTCTGTCGTTTTCTTGGCTCCCGCGATGCAAACAGCTTCTGCAAACCCACGCTGCGAATGTTCTGGCCCGGTCTAGGCGCCCGCCAGCTATGACAGGCTGAGCTCGGCCGAAAGCCGAGCCGAACGGTGGGGTCGAACCCTTGGTGGAGCGGGACCCGAGGCAGATTCAGCGCATTCATCATCTTCTTTAGAAATCAAAACCACATTTCCCCAGCGTCGCGTCCAACAGCCGCTGCTGCCCGGAGCTCTATCGCCGTGCCCTGCCATTCGTGACGCTGCGTCCTTTACCCCGGATACCTGGGTCCCGGGAGAGCCAGGCAGGCCTTTCGAGCCCGTGACGTCAACATGGACGAGTCCACCTCCCGCAACACGGCGTACATGAACCGTCGCCGGGCAGCCAGGGCGTCCGTACCCTCCCAGGTCACTGTAGCCAGAGCCTCGCTAACACAAGGCACAGCTGTGATGGCTGTCGAAAGGTCAAGGAGAAGTGCGAGGGCGGCATCCCCTGCCGCCGCTGCACCCACCTCCAACGCAACTGCGCCTTCTCCGGCCACCCCGGCCGCGCCCGCACAAGCGCCGCCGCCCAGCCGGACACGGTCCCGGGCCACGATATGACCGTCCCGGAGCTGCTGCGGCGCATGGCCAACATGGAGCGTCTGCTCGGCCACTTTATCGGCAACAGTAAGCTCGACTCGGAGACTTTGCAGACGCTGGCCGACTCGGTTGACGTCAAACGCGCGAGGGAACCGTCGGCGATGGAGCAGCGGGACCTTGACGGTGTAGAGGATGAGCAGGAGGAGATGGAGACGACCTCGAACTCATCCGGCAAGGTCAAACTGGACGAAGTGAGCTTCCAGCCGCTGGAGAACAACGCCACACGTATGACCGCCTTGAACATCGTTGTACCTGTTTGCTGATGGCGACAGATTACTCTGGAGAATTTTCACACTGGAATTTTTCCATGCGCATCAAGAACTGGATCGAGCAGACGGGGCCTCATCGGACGGTATGTCTTCGTGTTCCAATCCGGCGCTGGTACTAATTGTTCCAGGATGCGCCTGATGCCCCGAAAATCAAAGAATTCTATCGTTTCGAAGAACTGCAGTCTCCTCCCGACCCATCCAGCCTCTCCTCCTCCTTTCCACCGCGCCATATTGCCGATTTCCTGGCACGCGCCTTTTTCAACCACGCCGAGAGCAACTACTTCTTCGTTGATCGGACGTGGCTCAACCGCAAGCTCGACGTCGTCTTTGAGAATCCTGCTTCATTATCACGCCGTGATGTCCCAACATTATGCATCATGTACATGGTGCTGGCAGTGGGCACACAGTACGCCTTTCTCGATTCCCGCGACAGCAGCAGGAACGGGGCAGACACGGGACCGTTTTCGGAAGACAACGTAGGGTTGATGCTGTATCAGCAGGCGTGCAAACTGTTGCCCGACGTGATAACCATAGCGTCGTTGGAAAGTGTGCAAGCCTGTTTATTGATTGGGCTGTATACGATGCCAATCGATCCGTCGGGCTTGTCGTGGACGTACTTGAATCTCGCGAGCAAATTAGCAATTCAAAACGGCATGCATAGGAGATATCCTAGCGAAGGACTTGACCTAGTCGTAAGGGAAACGAGGAGCCGAGTCTGGTGGACTCTGTACACGTTGGAAAAGTGAGCATACCATTCCGTCTTGCGATAAGTACTGACCCATCAGACGCGTGGGAACCTTCCATGGACGCCCAATATCCATTCCAGACAATGAAATTGATGCAGACTGGCCTGCCGAGAAGCCAGACATCTGGCCCGGATCGCCGCCAAAGAACACGCCACATCTCCTTGCAAGCCTCCACCTATGCAGGAGCCTAGGGAAGATAAGCCAAGAAATGTCCGTATTCCCACACGACTGTTGTTTCCCCCCGTACTAACAAGTCAGATCCCACTTCAAAATGCATGACAAAAGGGTCACGTTCTGCGCCCTGTCACGACTTGTCGATATTAAACAAGAACTCCACTTGTGGTGGCAGCAACTTCCGCCCGAGGTCCGCTCCAGCGATGCAGTGGCTGAAACCGGCGGTATTTCTCGTGAGGCCGCCCACGTCCGGCTTGAGCTTTGCGTCGTCCGCATGTATGCTGGCCGTCTGTTCATCATGCCGAGGAGATCCACTCAGCCTGCGCCCAACACGCCGTCCACGGATGAACCCAGCCCAGACAATGGGCCGACGACGCCCTCTATCATCACGTCGCAGAACGCGCAGCGACGGTCTGTCTTGATTGCGGACTGTGTGGATGCTGCGCTGTGTATCGTCGATACGTGCAGTCTACTCCGCGCAAGCATTGGCCTCGCCCGCGCCTCGTATACCGAGTTCAGCGCTCTACGAGTGGCACTCCTCGTGATATTATCCCAGTTCTTGCAGAAGCAGACAAATATAGAGAATCTTCGACAACCTCTCGTCGACGGCATGGCCATGCTGAAAAGCATGTCTACATGGGGTGCGTCCGCCCGCTTCGACGTCAGCCTCATCGAAGCCTTCGAACACGCCATCGCCCGCATGGAAGACGGCGCCAGACGAACCTCGGCACCCCGGGAGTCCGAGTACGACATGTTCAAGAAATGGGAAGAAGAGTGGCACTCAACCAAGAACGGCACGGCCCAGCAGCCCACGGACAAGTCTTTTGATCCATCGCTGGGGATACCGTCACTGGTAGACAACGCGGCTGCAGACGTCTGGGGAGGGCCCGTGCCTAAGTCAGGGAGCTCGATGGGGCTGCCGGCAAGCGCTGGGTCTGGGGCGGGGTTTTTTGGGATGGAGGGTGGGTTTCCAAGCATGCCAATGCTGGAGAGTCTCTCGGCAACGTTGGGGCATGGGTACGGGTTTGATGTGAATACTCAGAATCCACCGGGGACCGGGCGCTCAGGAGGTTGGATGGGCCTGTGATGTGTAATGTATTGTGTTCTGATAATTTGTAGCATAAAGTGACAAGCAGGAGCGTTGATATGGATAGTATACACATGACATTTTAGATCCATATAATTGGAATTTTCCCCTTACATCAATACACGTCAATATGAAGAGTTGATTGATTCGACGAGCCTTCAATACATGCCGCCAAATCTCCCAGTATTCACTAATTAGTGACATCTTGAGGTCATAAGCATGAGATACGATAATGACTATCGTGGATTGATTCTTCTGCAATCACAGCACCACTAGCTACGTAACTTATCAGCATCGTCAGGGATTCGTCAACCAACCGACTCTCAACTTATCACGCTCAAACACTACTTGTCTCTTATCACGATCAAGCACTACCTGAAGCCCGTCGTCGAAATGGACCACGCGCAAGATGTCAATGTGAACGGCCTACCAGCATCTTTGCCGGTTGCCGGTCTCAGCCCCACAAGACCGGACCAAGCTCCGGCGATGGTCTCTTGTAGTCAAAGCACTAAGGGCCGCGCCTCGGGAACGCCTTGATTCGTCGGATTTGGACCGAAACTATTTGGTGTTATCATCCTGTTACCCCAGGTTTTGCGATAGGCCATTGTCCTCCGACTCAGGAGATACGGGGCCATGGGTTCCCCCGCATAACGTCCGGTTTGGCAGCGAGCCGTCCGCAAGTATAAGGAGCCCGTATTTCCTCTTTCATTGTGATAAGGCTCTATCCCATCATCAGCTTCTATTGCTTCCGGACTTTCCTTCTGACACCATGGGTTCCAAGGACACGGAGGCTGGGGGAGAGATTGGCGTTGCTGCGCAGCGCCAGGTTTCCCAGACAGAGGCTGAGATGAAGGACGTCAGCCGTTCACAAGAACTCGTCGCCCAGTATGGCGAGACGCATCGTGGACTGAAACCTCGTCATGTCCATCTCATGGCCATAGGCGGCTCGATCGGAGTCGGTCTCTGGGTAAGTCTCGGACACCCCTTCCATTTGCCGGCCGCTAACCTCCATAGGTCGGCATCGGAAGCGTCCTAAGTCAGACCGGTCCCCTCTCTCTTCTCATAGGCTACGCATTCTGGGGACTTGCCTTTGTCCTCCCGCTGTTTCTTTGCGTAGCCGAGATGAGCGCCTACCTCCCCATCCGGGGTTCCATTTTCGAACTCGCCTCCCGCCTCGTCCACCCAGCTCTTGGCTACGCAGCAGGATGGACTTACTTCTTCGCCGGAACAATGTTGGTCTGCGTCGAGTACAGCGCTGTCTCAACTGTTATGCAGTACTGGAACGCCGATGTCAACCCTGGCGTGTGGATTGCGATGGCCATGACCATTTGCATCCTGCTCAACGTCGTGGCCGTGCGTTGGTACGGCGAGGCCGAGTTCATCATGGCCTCGACAAAGATTGTCCTGCTTGTCATGCTTGTCCTCATCACCCTTGTCACCATGTGCGGTGGTAATCCCAGGGGCGACGCGTATGGCTTCCGAAACTGGAACTCCGGCGCCATGCATCCTTCGTACGCGGACGGGGCCACGGGACGACTTTTGAGTGTCTGGTCTGTCATGATATACGCCGGCTTCACCATCGCGGGTCCGGACATGATTGCCCTTGCCGCTGGAGAGATCCAGAACCCACGACGAACAATTCCCAGGGTGGCCAAGCTGGTGTTCTACCGCATCGTAGGCTTCTACGTGGTAGGTGTTTTGGCTGTAGGCATCATTTGCTCCTCTAGGGACCCCGGTCTGGTCGGTGCTCTGAACGACGGAGTCTCAGGGGCTGCTGCTAGTCCTTGGGTCATTGGCATTCAGAATCTCGGAATTGATGTCTTGCCGCACATCATCAACGCCTTCATCCTGTTCTCCGGTTGGAGCTGCGGCAATGCGTACCTTTACTCCTCTTCGCGTACTCTTTACAGTCTGGCACGAGGTAAAATGTTCATGGATTTTGACAGAGAATTGATATACTGACTTCCGTAGACGGCCAAGCCCCTCGTTTCCTGCTCAAGTGCACCAAGTCGGGCATCCCGATCTACTGCGTTGGCATCGTCTCCCTCATCACCTGCATCACTTTCCTGGTTTCGTCCAACTCGGCCGTTGAGGTCTTCCTGTGGTTCGTCGACCTGACCACCACCGCCCTTCTCGCCACCTTTGCCTTTATGCTCATCACCTACATCGCCTTTCACCGTGCCCGCATGGCCCAAGGCATCACCAACGAATCGCTGCCATACGCCTCGCCCTTCGCACCATATCCGGCCATATGGGCACTGTTCCTGGTGTCCACGATGCTGATCTTTGTCGGCTACGACGTGTTTGTCCCATTCGACGTGCGCGGCTTTGTAACGAGGTACTTTGCGTTGGCGTTTGCGGCCATGATGTTTGCGATCGGCTACGTGACGTACTACCGCAAAGGGCACACCAGGTTCGTCAGGCCGGAGGAGGCGGATCTGCTCACGGGCAAGGCCGCGATTGATGCTGAGTGCAGACACTGGGAGGAGGGCGGCATTGAAGAGAATGAAAAGGCACGACTTGCCGAGATGACCTTTTGGCGACGGCGCTGGGAGAAGCTGTGGTAGAATAAGAGCAGTCTCTACTGCAAATGCGTACAAGTTATTGAATCCGGGTTTTCCGGTATAGAGATTCATCTTCCTTTAGCGAATTATGTCGACGAGGCTAGCTGCAGATACTTGCCACAATCATTGAGTCACCAATAGGCTATCCAACTTGTCCCAAACCTATAACGTGCATCTCGTAAAGTGTCCTATGGTCACTGATCTGGATACTGCTTGGAAGAGTTGGCAGCATCATCCATCATGGTAGGGTTGAGAAATGGCGCAAGAGGTGGCGTATCCCTGCACAGCACGACCAAACACAACACTGTAGAACGTGTATGCCTTCAATCACTGTCGGGCTTCAAAGATGCTTGAATAATCCTATCTTCGTCTAGGAGCATCACAGTTAAGAGACTTTTCGCCCCATCGCTTCTTGTCATAAGTTGCCGGCCTGACGCCTGGCGGCCCAAAGTGCAAATTCCCTGAAAGTCCTAAGGGTTTGGCGGAGTCACGCAAGTGAGGCGACTCGCATCCTAATAGGTCGGAACTTGCCTGCACATGGCTGCATCCTTGCCCCATCCAGGCAGACAGTGAACCTGCTGACCAGCGTCAGGGTGGCAGGACTCCTCAAAACGTCACACTACCAGACCAGCCTGCTTTGTGTCAGCTGGGATTGAAAGACCTGGAAAACAGTTTGATATGTTAGCATCCAGCTGCCGGTTTACTTCCCTCATCGGGCATCGCATTCCAAATGTCCTCTTCCACCCGCAGCCTTCAGAGAATATTCGTCAAGATGTCGAATAGTTCCTTCGTTTCAAACCCCAACGGCTCGCGGCCGAATTTCGAGACCTTGTCATCACTCCAGGCTGTAACTTACACGCTCTGTGTCATTCTCACGTCCATTACCTTCACGGTGGTCTTATTACGGCTATGGACAAATTACCGAAAACTCGCTAAGTTGACGTTCGATGACTGTATGACTTCGATCACCATGAACGTATAACAACTAAGATGAGGCAGATTTTTGTATTTGTGCATGGGTTCTCTCGGCAGCATATAACATCATTGTTCTTCTCTGTTAGTACTCCAGCCGATATTTTCTTGGCTTTTTCTGACCGGTCAGCGGCTTCAACCGCAAGACACGCATGGGACGTCCCTCGTTCCGCCATCGACGCATCGTGGATCCAGCGCGGCGCCATTCTGTCCACAATCTGGGGGCCGGCCATGTGGTTCGCCAAAACCGCCATCCTCACCATGTACGCTCGAATATTCAGTCCCCTTGCCTGGATGCAGCTCTGCTGCTACTTCGCCATGGGTTTCCTGTTCTGCGCCTTTTGGGCCCTCGTGCCTCTCTCCATCCTCTACAACTTCCCCCACAAAGGCGAGCAATGGGACCTCCCCATGATGATGGGCGGCATGTCGACTCACCTTCTGTTTGCCATTGTTGGGCTGATCAGCGTCGTGGCAGACGTGTTGATCGTGGTTCTGCCACTGCCTACTCTGTTGAGGTTGCAGATGTCCTGGAAAAGACGGTTAGGATTAAGTCTGATGTTTTTGACGGCAGCCATGTACGTACTCCGTGCGCATGGCCTGACTTGGCCTGACTTGGCTGACGTTGGCAGATGTATCGTGAGTGGCTGCGTCGTCTTCTATCTACGAATGTTGCTCTGGCGAAACCGAGAAGCGGACTTGACTTGGAACTTCGCTGCTTGCTGGTTGACGGTGTAAGTCGCACGATGCCTTGCATCCATTGTATACTAATGGCAACAGTGCTGTGGAGCTCAACGCTGCGGTCATAACTAGCTGCACACCCGCTGTAGCAGCCTTTTGTAATGGGTTCTTTCACAAGTCCAAGCCCATATTTATTACTACAAGCTTGATCCCCAATTCCGTGACACTTTCCTCGCCCACATGGTCAGACGCCAGCCACACAACCAAGACACCACTTCTTTCGTCAAGAGGTCTTCTTCAAAGACACGACAGGCCGAAACGTCACTCAGATATAAGCTTTCTATCGATGGAGATGCCAGATTGCATACGATGGGGGCTGGATGCACCGATTACCCCGGAGCAAAGCCATCAAAGTATTGCATGCTCGTGGAAGGATGTGGAAAAATATAGCGTAGTTCATGAGCCAACACCCTACAAGGACCATCGCCTAAGCAGTTAGCAGGACGATTGGAACTACCAAAGCCTATAATTATCAAAGGGGCATAATACTGTTCCATATAAATACCTCGCCATTTCACCCTTTACATATGGGCATATTTACATAGCGATCAATTACAATTACGAAAAAAAAGGAACCATATTCATACGAATGTGTTCATATCATAACATCAACTAGGATAAAACTCTACAGTAATTCATCAGTAGTACCAGCTGCCGCCACAACCTTTATTGTTGCTGCTGCCTGTAATAAAGGGTTGACTCGGCAGTCAGATTGCTATACTGCATGTTATTAAATAATTTTGAAACTGAAAGGATGAATGCTATGATAATGTAGGTCTAAATTTATTGTATAGGGCATGATGTGGTGCTGTGAAGTTTGAAACTTGCATAAAATATTGATGGCGAAATTCTAATACGGTTTGAAGAAGGCAGTCTAATTAGCCTGTATAATATGGCCAACTGTAGCACTTGTTATTTAATTCCAATAGTAATTGTGAATGATGCCCGTCATCTATTTGCAACTGCTGAACATATATTGAAATGCAAAAGGCGCGGATAACCCTGAACTTCAAAATTGGAATGGAGTTCGTGTGGTATGTAATCCAAAGCTTGCCTGTCGCTTCCCTAGGCCTCGTGCACAGTCCATAAGTTTCAAAGAGGTGAGGAAAGTTGTCACGTTGAGTTTCACTTGATGTCATGCATCTCGAAACCAAAGTATACGGATTATGCGACATACCAAGTTGTAGCTCCAGATGATACGCACAATATTGCTAATCAAACGTCATCTCTTATCCTTCTCCGCTTGTGCGGCCTAGCCACTGTGTTATCAATTTTACCGTCTTCTTCATCCTGAGCGACGAGGGTGGCGAGGCTGCTGTCAAACAAAGTCGTTGTTGAACCAATTGCTTTATCAGTAGCCCGTGCGAGCACGTGGGCAATATCCACGTGATCGCACGCGCAGCTATTTAGCTGCAAACAATAGCAATAAAGAACTTAGAGAACCTAATCCAATTGTTATCACCGAATCCACGTTTCTGAGCACTAAGGCGCAGCCTAGGCCTACAGAGAAGGGTTCACGAGCAGGGAATCCTTCCAACAGTCGTGGCAGTTTTGCCATCCGCAGATGACTTTTGTTCAGAGTTTTCCCCTTCCTGTTGCCAAAGCACTGGCTATCTGAATAAGATTCCTGGTCTGGCGACCGCTCATGCTGTTATCGTCCATCGCCGCGATGAGATCTGGCTCTGCAGCATCTGCTTCCAACTTCATCCCAGCCTGCCTAAGGATGTTTTTCCATACCAAGCGCGGCTACTAGGACCTAGTGGGGGATAATATATTGTCAGATGCATTCTTGACATGAACGCCCGATCGAATGAAGCCACTCGGTTGGTAGTCAGAAACAGGACACATGAGAAGTATTCGAGTTCTGTGAGAAACACTGAGGAAACACCGAGGAAACAAAGTTAGCTGATCCAGCCCGGAAATGTATACGGCATGACATGGCGCTGCGGGTACCGAAGATGATAAAATAGACCTGCCAGTGAGATAACAGCATTCTTACCTGCTACAATCACATTTCTTCCAATGTCAGAAGTATTCTTGCTTAGAAAGACGTCTGCTTCGTCTAGTAGAACCATGGCTTTCCACCTCTCTACCAGCTTAAGTACTTCATTCAGGGCTTTGAGTTACTTAACTTGGGAGCCCAAAATTCCAGTGTCAACCCGAATGAGCGGCGACTCTATTTAGTTTGCGAGGCTTTCTATAAATTGAAATAGCGCCATTCATTAGGGAAAACAAGTGCAAAGTTCATCAGGTGGTCGAGAACAGATGTATACCTGCTGTGAGCGTCTTCCCTGTCCCAGGCGTCCCATGCAAAAGAGATACAAGCCCTTTGCTTTTCCCTTTATCATGTCGTCGAATCCTACGCCTTCGATTTTGCGCGAGTTCACAAGAGAAAGTAGAACATTCTTCTGGTTCTCCCCCAAGATCAGCGCATTGAAGGCGCCTTTGTTGAACTCGACATCTCGATTTGATTTGACATCAAACCAGCCCCAGCGTTTTTCATTCAATGAGTAGCCAGCAACGCCGTCTGCACAGATCATAAGCTCCTCATCGCTCATCTTCAAGTGCTCGTCGAGACTAGTTCTGAATCGCTTCTCGGAGGAGACAAAACAGGGCTGGTGTGTCGGTCAAGCATCCGAAAATGCTTGGCAATCGACCACAATCCGGCTATTCACCTGTATCACATTTAGCTTAGTCGCATTGCATTGCGAAAGGAGTCCAGGCCCGCACTCACATGCGTGGATTGTAAGGGGAAAATGTCTTCTTCGGCAAAGTTTCGATCATCGCTCAACAAATTTACTATACCTTCATATTCCTGGTTCTGTTGTCAGCTGAACGAAATCTTTTCCGCGCGCGATAAGCTCCGATTTAATGTTCTGGCCATCCACATAATATTGAAGCGGCAACACGACCGTCTTGAAGAGGCGTTATCCCATCGCATGGTTTGATTGTACATTCAACGACTGTGTGGCCAAAGTCGGCGCCGTCGTAGTCGATAGGATGACCGCTAATTTTCCAAGACTACCTTGGACACTCGGCTCTTGTGCAGGAACACCTATCCATTTTTGAAGCCTGAAGAGGCATCCTCTTAGCTTCTCGTGGTTGCACTTCTTTTCTGCATAGACTATTTGTCCAGGAACAAAGGCCATCCATAGGTTGGCGAACGCCAGGGCTGGTCTCAATTCTAAGCTCTCCATAGAACGATTGAATTGACGTATTTCTTGCTCAAACGTACGAAACATGTGGTTGAGAAGCATTGCTACATGCCGGGCCGCGTCTACCTCGTTATTTTGGGAACAGCGGTCGTGATAGTCGATCAATTTTTGACGGTAATGAAAAACACACCGAGGTTGATCTTCCAGGATAATCGCTTGACGTTCAAGATCAAAATTTGCATGTTCGGGTACACATTCTTTCAATAACTGTTTGAGATGTGGGAACTGGATCTCGAATCTGGTATGAGGATTCTGAATGTCTTCCATATCTCGTATCAACACAATCGCGGCTTGAGCTGACCATTCCTCCAACGAGGTTCTGACAAGCGAGGATCGAGTAAACCCGGATTTGGGGGTTACAGTCTCGCCCTTGGCATTCTTTATGCGTTCGAAACCTCATCGCCGGCCATGATATAAAAAGTTTTTCTGGCTCTGCTACATTACCCAGGCATTGCAAGGCCCAGAGCCCTCCAAGCATTTGCTGTTTATAATCGAGCTGGCGAGCAGGTACCGGCATGTCCCACCCTGTCGTGGTACACTTTGAAACAGAAATCGATGCGGGGAAAAGTTCAACTATGGAAGATAATGCCTAACGACAATTTTGTCTAGCTATAACTACTACCTCCAACGGTTGCTCTTTAGGGCATATAGCTTGTGTGGCAAATTCTGCCCTTGCCAACTCTCATGCACTAAGTTTGACAAAGATTATCATATCACAACGACTACGCCCCTTAAATTGTGTGGATAGACAGTAAAGGGACGTTCATAGCTGTATGTTTCAGCCCCGGTTCATTGTCGTGGAGACGGAATGCTGGCACGGCAAGTGGAATAGGGAAATTTGACAGGCATAAGTACAGACTTTTTCTGGGCGACATTGGTTCGAGCAAAATTTGCACCCAACCGTTTGCAGGCGTAAATCAGCAAGGGTTCTTGGCTCATCAACCGTCGACAAGGTCAACATATAATGGTCTCATGATGCCATCATGTACTTCTCATCTTTCGTGTTCCACCAAGTCCCAATAGTTTATGGCATATATGCAGCACACTCCTCGGTACGTGTCGAACGTCGTCGTACTTGCACCATCCTCATGTTTATGTTGACTCTTGCGTAACCACCCAGCTCTTTATCAACAAGTCATCCAGTTTCCCCATTCGACAAGATCGCCGCAAATTCCACCGCACCAATAGCGCGCTCCCGTGATCGACCTTCCAAAAGCCGCAAGGTCCCGCATAATACCTCGCCTAGATCCGCGCAAACTGCCGGGTTATCACGGGCGTCGCCTCCTAGGCCGCTTCTGGAAGGTGTGCGTCGCCTGAGACACCAATGGCAATACGAGCTTGAGCGTTTTCGTCTCCTGCCATATGGAGTGCCGCATCGCCACCGGCTGAGCTTGATTGTGACCCCTGCATACTAAGGCGTAGCCCGCGTTTGCAGATGCGTCCGAAGAGGCAGCTGAGAGGGTTTGTGGACGACATCGTCGAATGTATATAAATAAGCTACGAATCGCCTCATTTCTGTAGTCACTTAGGTTCATCTGCAGCTGTCTGTTCTTTCGTTATCGTGCTTTGCCTGTCAATATGCTGTTCAACGCTGCCCTCGTCGCCGTGCTGGCGTTCTTCCAGATCGCCGCCGCCGTGCCCGTCACTGAGGACGATGCGACAGTGCAGGTCAACAAGGCCCTGCGCCTGATCAAGACCTCGGAAGAGGACCCGGGCCAGTGGGTCACTGATGAGCAGAAGGATGAGCTTGTCATGCAAAAGATTAACTTCATCGACATCACCGACATCCAGGTACGCCCTCCGAAAGAGCTGGTTAAGTGCAGGGCTGACTCTCGCAGGATGAAGGCGTCCTGTCCATCCTGTCCACCCCCGACGACCAGCCCACCATCACTGAGCGCCAGGTCCGGTATCCTACTACCCTGACTCGCCAGTCGGTCGCCAACCCTCTCATCTCCCAGGCCAGCACCAGCGGGCCCCAAAGCTGGCTGACGACCCTGACCAAGTAAGCTCGGCCTGGATATAACTGCTTTTACGTGTCTGACAATATAGCTACAACAACCGCCACTATCGTTCCACCACCGGTACGCAGGCAGGCACCTGGCTGCTCAGCCAAGTTCGCAGCATTGCCGCTGCCAACTCAGCCATAGTTGTCACTACCTTTGCCCACTCGTTCAATCAGCCGTCCATCATTGCCCGCATTCCCGGACAGAGCGCCGAGCTCAGTACGTTTCCTCACCCTCGTCCGGCTTCACCACCTAACAGATAACAGTCATTGTTGGCGCGCACTACGATTCCACCGCGGGCTCCACCACCGCCCGATCCCCCGGCGCCGACGACAACGGCTCCGGCACTGTAACCATCATGGAGGCCCTGCGCGTGCTTGCCAACGCCCGCTTTGCCCCCGAAAACACTATCGAGTTCCACTGGTACGGCGGCGAGGAGGGCGGCCTGCTGGGCTCGCAGGCCGTCTTCAGCAACTACCGCACGACCGGTCGCCAGGTCTTGGCGTTTGTCAACCAGGACATGACGGGTTACTCGCCCAACGGCCGCATCTCCATTTACACCGACTACGTTGATGCGTCCCTGACCGCCTATGCTCGTCTCGTTGCGCAGGGATACACCGGCGTCGCTACGAGCAGCGATGCTTGCGGTTACGGATGCTCTGACCACGCCAGCGCCCGTTCCAACGGTTTCCGTAAGTCTTACATCACGAGTAATGGAGTATGCTAACATTACCAGCGGCTGCGTATGTCAACGAAGACACCATGGCCGACTCCAGCCCATACATCCACACCAGCCGCGATGTAAGCATCACCCTCCTCTAAAGTCGAGTCAGGGCTAACATTCGCAGACATACTCCACTATCATGTGGCCTGCTATTCTCCGTCACGTACGCTTCACCATTGGGTTCCTGGTTGAAGCTTCGTACATTTAGACTTGTGGCGTCAAACTGAGCCGGGGGGGGGGGGTTGGATTAGTTCTGTCAAAATATGAGATCGAGCAGCTACTCCTACAAACAGGTCGCGTGTGGAATGAAAGCGATCAACGACCGACCAGGATAATTCATTCTGAATATCAATCCTCCACCTTCACAATGACCTTGCCCGTGCACGACCCCTTCTTGAGATGCTCAAAAGCCTCTCGCAATTGCTTAAAGTCGTACATCGAGTCCTTCACTACCTGTAGTTTCCCCTTCTCAAACCACTCGGCCACCTTGTCGATGTCTTCTTGGTTGGTTTTGGTCATGAACACGATGTGCTGGCGCTTTCTTCCGCCAAGGAAACCAGGGGTGAGTAAATGCATCGCCGTGCTTGTGAGGGCGCCAAATGAAACCTGCCCGCCGACAAACACATACGGCCCGCTTGGCTTCAAGAAATGCTGACTCGATGCAAAAAGATTTGACGGAGAGTTGCCGACATTGTCCACGACGACGCTAAAGACCTGCCCCTTTGCTTTGAGGGCTGCAATGACATCCGTCTTTTTGTAGTCGATGATGTCGTCGGCGCCGAGCTGCTTGCAAAGATCGATTTTGGCCGTCGAGCACGTTACGGTAACATGGCAGCCCAGTAGCTTCGCAATCTGAATTCCAAACGTGCCCACGCCGCCGGAACCGCCATTGATGAACACTCTGTCCCCCTGCCCATCCTTGACGTGCGGTGCAATAGTCTGATACGCAGTGAGCCCCGCCGTAGGCAGCCCCGCAGCGAGCGTCAAGTCAGCCTCGGTGGACAGCTTTGCAAGATACTCACGCCGGGTCACGGCGTACTGGGCAAACGAGCCAAGCCGCGATAAAGGGTCAACGCGGCCAACAACGCTGTCGCCCGCTTTGAGGTCTTGGATGTTGGTGCCGACGGCGACGACGGTGCCGCTGAGGTCGATGCCAGGGGTCTTGGGGAAGCCGACGAGGCCGCGGGACACGAGACCTAGCTCGACGAGCTTGTAGTCCGCAGGGTTCAGGCTGGCTGCAGCGACCTTGACAAGGACTTCGTCGGCGCCGAAGCTTTCGCCGGGGTTGGGAACGTCGTCGGAGAGGGTGAGGGTGGAGAGGACGGGCCCTGGAGAGGGAAGCTGCCACGCCTGGATTGTTTCCGCCATGGTTAAGATTTTCCGCGAAGATTATTAGTGAGACTGGTGATGGTAGAGAAGAGGTGCCGTTGCTGAGTTGAATAGAGGTGGTGGAAACATCGTATGACGTCTTGATGAACTCAAAAAGCTGAGGTATGGCATGTAGCTAATTTAGGCATCTACGAATCCACCTAAAACACGTGCTAGCAGTGAAGCACACCAGGCGTTGAACTGATGACCATCGAATGACTTGACTCTTCATAAGGCCACCTTCAGGCTTTGCATAAATGATGCAACCACTTCCCTTAATTGATCAGGTGCCGAACTAGGATAATTGTCCATCCCTCCAATGTCTCTTAGTACTCAAACTTCTGCCCAATGAGTTCCTCCGTCTTCCTCCACAGTTTCTCCGCTTCCACCTTGCTCATCGCCCATGGCAGTACCGTGTCCTTGAACGGGTCCGAGAGCCTGCTCTCGAGCAAATACGCGCCGTTGTGGTCTAGCACCGCATTAGCATGCCATTTCCCATGACCTTTGCGGCTATTTTTGTAAACACTTACCCTTCAGGCTCGGTTCAAAGGAGGCATACACGGATGTCGCTGCGCCCTGTTCTGACGAGAGCACCTTGTGGTCTGTGATAAAACTCCATCCCGCCGGGTTCCCCATTTTTTTGTCCGATTGCACTTAATTTCTTGTCAGTTGATATTACTATGTCGGTGCTGTCCACTTACTGAGAGAGTGTAAATCATCGTCTTCATTACCTGTAAAGTTGAGGTGGCTTCCCAGCCCAGTAGTCATGATGAGTCCAGGGTGCAGGCTGAAGGCGAGCAGCCCCCGGGAACCGAGCTTCTCAGCTAGGGAAATAGCCGTGAGCATGTTAGCCGTCTTGGACTGGCCGTAGGCTCTCCATTTGTCGTAAAGCTTGCCTCCCTGTGATAATTGTTAACAAAGCCGAAAAGCGATGGCGCCTTCCTTACATCAAAATTGATGTCGCCCCAGCGGATAGGTCCCAAGCGGTGTCCATCGCTCGCGACGTTGATGACTCTTGGGCTTTCCGCCTTCAAAATCTTCTCCATCAACAAGTTGGTCAACAGGAAATGGCTCAAGTGATTTGCGGCAAACTGCGTCTCGAAGCCATCCTTGGACAACCCATACGGCGTCGCCATGATGCCCGCGCAGTTCATTACAACATCGATCTTGGGTACATCGTTCCAGCCATTGATTCCATCGGCAGCCTTGCGGATGCTCGTAAGATCAAGGAGGTCCGCGATGACAGTACGCACAGGGACGGATGCATGCTTAGACTGGATGTTTTCGGCCTCCTGTGTGAGCTTGGCTTCGCTGCGGCCCACGAGAATAAGCAACGAGGGCAACGCCGCGGCAACGGCCTCGACGTAGGCAGCGCCAATGCTACCCGGAGTGACACCAGTAGCGAGGATGGTTTTGCCCTTGATGATGGGCGCGTAGTCTTTGACGAGATCCGCGGCAGTGTTCTCTGCGGTGTATGGGGAAGACATGGTGACAGGAGGCAATATAACTTGACACGAGATTCTGTTACTATGAGAGTCAAGTGTGATGAGAGACCGAATGTGAACTGAAGAGAGAAGCCGCAATTATTATACTACTCCGTGCCGTTAAGCCTCGGCTTTATTGGACCCGTAATATTCGGGAGCCAGAGTCTTCTTTCAGCACAACTCTTCGGGACTGCAAACACGCCAACCCACTGGATGAGGATCGCTGGGTACCGAATGTGTGATCACAATCATGTGGAGCCTCAGATGCTGACGCCAGCCATGTGGGGCCGGCTGGTGTCTTGGGTTATTGTTGTTGTTGGTAAGCTCCCTCCACGGAGTTAAGAATACTGGGATGTTGCTGTATCAGCAATCCAGTCGTTTTCCATTTCTAGCGACTCATCGGCTTACTTGCGCCTGGCGTTTCATGTTAAGATGCTCATCTGGAATTGAGTGCTGGCGTTTTCTGTAGGTACTTAGGCCCTAGTCAATAAGGCGCAAATTGTGTCCCTCGCACGCTTTATTTTGATTGCTCTAGTCCGTACCGGCGTAGCTTATGTATAAAGCGAATAGTGAACAAAATAAAGCGTGCGGGGTACACAATTCGTGCCTTATTGATCAGGGCGTTAGTCTGATTAAATTCTATTTTTATGTTGTTCTTTCTCGTGGATGACATGGCCTTAGGTGTATTCAACATCTTGCGAAAGTCCCAGGCCCTTCCAGAGAACAGGTCAGCATGATTACAGTCGAGCATTTCAGTTCTGATTAGTAGTTCGATAGGTTGATTTGCACGTCGTTTGATGGCAGAAACCTCGTTGTATTCCATGTGTGAGTGAATGCCTTCAGAAGGTCCAAACCCCTTTAGTAACCGGCTCCAGTCTGTCCAAACCAGGTTGCTGTGAGTATGGACATTGTTCTAGTGTGGGCACGGTGGAACTAGACCTTGGACGCGGAATAATACGAACCCAGGGTGGATGACTCGAATGCTCAGTCAATCGCCGGCAATGAGTGGAAAACTGGGCGATATATTTGGCTACACTGTCTTGGACGAAGCACACCGTACAGTATTTTGTTTTCTTTTCTTTGAAATATTACTTAGCAGGCGTATGGCTAACGTGTAACGTTGGTGTCGCGGCTCAGGTTGCGTGCGGCTGCACAGCCTACACTTTCATAACACCTAGCACCACTTGGAGAAACTGCTCCAGCCCGTCCACAAAGCACACATGACCCGCGTTCTTTATCACCTTGAGCTCAACCTTGTTTTCCTTCCCTGCGGCCTTGAACCCTTCTTCAACCTTTTGCCGCATTTCCTCCATTGCCTGCGGAAGATTCGCATCGTCTTCACCCACGATGCAGATCGCTTCGTCGACGGCTGCGCCGACTTTGCCGAAGAGCGGGCGCAGGTCAAACGTGTCGCTGCGAAGGGCGTGGCAGCACGTCTCGAACCCGTCCACAGTTGTACGCAGCATTATCTTGCGTACGCGCTGCGCCTCCTCCGTATTGTTCTGGATAAAGTCCTTGCCGAACCATCGCTCCATGGTGCTGTCTACCGTGTCCTCCATGTTTCCTTTAGCACGGGCGTTTTGCACACGGGGGCCGAAGACGTCTTCGGTGCCTGCGTTGCGTGGGGAGCTCGAGATTGTGTCGCAGATGATGAGTTTACTGACGATTCCGGGGTACTGTGTCACAAAGTAGAAACCGGTCGAAGCACCCATGGACACGCCAATCCAGGCGTGCAGCTTCGTGATCTGGAGCTGCTGAAGCAAGGCATGCACGTCATCGGCCATGGACGGGAAAGTAGTGTCGAGGCCTTTGGGTGCCGAGGACTCGCCATGGCCCGGCTGATCATATCGAAGAGTGCGGAATCCAGCCTTGTTGAGTGCTGCGACAACGTGATCCCAGATGGTGAAGGGCGCAGCGAGCGAGTTTGAGAGGATGACGATGGGGGCGTCTTTGGGCCCAGTGTCCAGGACATAGGACAGTTCGCGAGAGTCTGATAGCGTGATTGAAGGCATAGCAATGGCTTATTTTGAGTCAATTTGAATCGCAGCAGCTGGGGCCTCGTTTGCAAAGCGTGAAGTGTGAAGTTTGTTTTAACATGTGACGTGACGACATTGGTGCTGCCAAAAAAGTGGTCCGCATGCGGAGATGGCGGATGTTACGGGAACCATCATGGTGATGCTCCAAGCGCCATTACGATGCGGAAAAGTCGGCCATGTAGCCTTTTGCTGAGCTGAAATACTCAGTAGTCACGCACAATAACCACAGATATTGTGAAATAAATGCTGCATCATGCAGAAGGTTGATTGTTTTTGCAATATTGTCTATCCGTCTTTTCTGACTAGTATCGACCCACCTACCCTGGACTGCCTCTCCAGGGCCACGCAATCGGCCCCTCCAAACAAGCATTCAGCCGGGCCCCCAGGACGAGGAGGATACCCTTGCAACCGAGATCTTGCCTGTGAATCTTGATGCCAAATACTGCCCTGCCATTTCAAAACGTGTGTGTAGCCGATCTAGGGATTTTCCTTCAGCCGAAGCCGCCTCACATCTGCATGACGTGGTTGTGAGTGTGGCTGAGCGGCGTGATTGGCGGGCGGATCGTCGTTTCGCCACAAAACAAGGAAGTTGGGACAACCCAAACAAGGAAGGATGATGCAAGGCGGCTTCTTAGTTTCGACACAATCTGATGAAAAACAGCCATCATGTCCTACTAAACATGATATTCCAAGCCATCTCCTCCACACCTACAGACCTCAAAGCTATCGATACCCCTCAACAGTCTTTTGTCTTGACCGTCATTTTGAACCTATTGCTTGAACAGACAAAGTCGTCGTCATGTCGCGAGTGCTGTTGTTGTGCTTCATCCACGGCTTCAAGGTTCGTTACTCTACTCAGCTCTATTCGTACAACCCCTGCTGATATGGACCAGGGCAACGATAATACATTTCAAGATTTTCCCTATGTGCGCAGGCCCAGGCCTCTCCCACCCTGCTCCATCTGACCGAAATAGGATCTGAAAGTGAATGTCGCCAAGCAACTTCCCGCACACCACGTGGAATCCCTGGTCTATCCCCAATATGAGACCTCTGGTGAGCTGCCTAAAGCTACCGAAGCATTCCTAGAATGGTGGGTCATGGATAGGATCCCACGCGAATACCAGACTGATTGTCACAGGTTAAAGGAACGAGTAATGGATACGCGCAAGGCGCACTTCCAGGATCCATGGCCTCCGAACGACCGTAGGGTCGGCGTGATTCTCGTCGCCCATTCCATGGGGTAAGACCCTTTCATCAGTACTTGCTACCGGTTGCTCACATTGGTACAGTGGATTTGTCGCCGCTGACTCCGTCTTCCTCGCTCTCAACGAAGCTTCCTCTAATCCCACCGCCCAAGGCCACATGTTCCCTCTCATCCAGGGCATCCTCGCCTTCGACACGCCCTACAATGGCCTTGCCCGCTCCATGTTTGTCTATGGCGCATTTTCCAACTACCAGAAGGTCAACGGCGTTTTCAATGCCATGACTGCCCTGTCCGCTGCCGCTCCCGCCGCCCTTTCCAGCATGACGCGCCGCACTGGGAACCCTTTCCCCGCATCTGTTCCCTCTTCTTCGTCAGGAAGCAGTTCCAAATGGACCGCCTGGCAGTTGCTGGCCGTGCGCACAGGTACCGTCGGAGCCATTGCTGCAGGGGGTGTCGCCGCCTACACGCACCGCGATGCCATTCGTCAAGGCTTGCAAAGCATACGCGGAATGAACCGAGAATCCTTGGCCGAGGGATACAGACAGGGCCTAGATACAATCGGCCAAGGTCTTGCATACATTAACCGAGGCAACGTGGGCAAGTCGTTCGCCTGGCTATCCGACCACTTTACCTTTGTCGGCGCGTTGCTTAAGCAGAAGGAGCTGAGCCGACGTCTGGACCGACTTGAGGCCCTCAAAGGAGTGGGCATCGAGGACTTTTACGCCTCATTGGGTGAAAATGGGTACTGGAGCGGCGGGTACTTTGTTCCAGAGAGAACTTTTTGCGCGGTTCCAGAGGCCGATCACCCTGCCCACCGTCTCTTCTCCAGGGTTGTCCTAACGGATCAAGAGGATGAGATACAGGCGCACATCAGCCTCTTCAGGCCCAAAAGGCATAAGAAGTACGATCAGATGGTGGACAAGTCGGCTCAACTGGCCAAACAATGGTTTTTGAGCGAGGAACAGGCCGTGGACGATCCACGCTTCGCAGAAAGGAGTCCTGAAGATGCGGCCGAGGAGGCCTCCATCGAAAAGGCTGTCGGTGCCGCGGACGGAGGTGAAGGAAGTCTTGAGGAGGTGGAGGAGAAAGTCGGTGGGCAGGCTGCACCGGCCGACGCCAGTGCCGACAAGGACAAGGTCCCCGACGAATCGCCCATAGACATCGCCGCCGCAGCATCCTTAGTTCCCCTGCCTGGCGACGAAGGCAACCTGAGCGCAGACGAAAGCGCCGAGGCAGAGGCAAAGCGAACGTACATTCAGCATCTGTTCCAGGTGGCCCAATCCGCTGGCACCGAAGTCAAAGGATGGTGGCCAACCAAGGCTCCGCAGATGCCGACCATGTCAAACTTGCCCACGATTCCGGCCATTCCTTCGTCTGTGTCGTCGCTAGCAAATGTGTCGATTCCGGGAGCGGGTATGTTCAGCAAGAAGAAGGCAGTGCCTGCACAAGAAGGAGCACAAGAAGTGGCACAAGAAGAGGCGTCGAAGACTGATGAAGCCACCAAGGAAGAAACTTGGAAAGACAAGGCACCAAAGGAGGAAGATGGAGCTGCAACGATTGAGGAGATATCGGGTAAGGAAGAAAAGGCCACAAAGGCAGAGTAATCAAGACTAAGGGGTAATTTGTGGTGAGAGGAACAGTATGAGACTTTATCTTTCTCATGATTTTATGCGAGTGATGATAACTTTTTATTAGTATACGATTAATTTATGAGATTTCGCAAGATCCATGGTGGACTTTCCATCAAGGGCCTGCAACTTATCCTCCAAGGCGGCTGTCGATATTGGCAACTATGAAAAAATGTCATTGCTTCTATTTGACCATATGAGTCTTTAGACAGTACATCACTTGCAACGCCAATCTAGTCTGTGCTGTTTCGCATGCTTCATGCCTGGCGCAAAATGATCCTCTGCCGGTCGATGCCAAGCGAGGATTCAGGTTCAAAACTGAACCAGAAATAGCGCGAAACGATGGACATGCATTCAAATGAGCAAAGGCGATAGCAGAGATGATGCGCCTGCTCAGGCGTCATGGGCTGAGCATGGGTGTGCAGGATTAATTCCCCAACTCCACGTTCAATTTCCACCATGAAAGTCCACGTACAAGTCCACCACACTCTAGTCAGACCTGCAATAAGTTGCCCTACACGGCTCGATATCTTGGTACAGAGCCGTAGAATCCACGACGTCGCAGTCCACGTGGACTTGCAGGGTGCGAGGTGCGAGTACCACAACTCCGGGATGCACAACATCTAACTCCACCGTGTTGAATTCTGTGCCATCAAGTCCACCCTGCCTGGCACAACTCAGATTTTCTCCTGGTAGGAATCAAACTCCACGTCTCACCTAGACATACTTGGTAAGGATAATGTCGTCGAATTTAGCACATAAGAGTACATAAGTAGACGACTCAGCCCCGAACCGTTACTCGTCCCATCAGACAGTGCTTCAATACGTAAACTTTCATTCGCCTTGTCAGTTCGAACATTCAGCCTCTTTTTCCTTCTTTAAACTAACGATATTTGACGGACGGCTTTGCAAAGATTACCATGTCCTTTAAGCTCAATATACTCATCACAGGCTGCTCTGCTGGCGGCATGGGCGCTGCTCTGGCCATCGCTTTCCATCGGGCCGGACATCACGTCTACGCTACTGCTCGAAATACATCCAAGCTCGCACCTCTAGTCGAGCAAGGCATTGAGACGCTTGCGCTGGACGTAATATCCGAGTCGTCCATTGCCGCTGCCGTGGAGACTGTCACCGCCGCTCTACCCGATGGAAAGGGCCTCGACATACTGGTGAACAACGCCGGCGGCAGCTATGTCATGCCTGTTGCAGACATGTCTCTTCCCGATGCAAAAAGACTTTTCGATCTCAATGTCTGGTCCTACATTGCCGTTACGCAAGCTTTCCTTCCCTTGTTGCTCAAGGCCACTAGGAGCATAGTCGTGAACCACACCTCGGTCGGCTCCATCTTTGCCTTTCCTTTCCAGGGCACCTATAACGCCTCCAAGGCTGCCATGGCCATGTTTTCAGAGACGATGCGCCTAGAGCTAGCCCCGTTTGGTATCCGCGTGGTCGACCTCAAGACGGGCGGTGTCAAGACCAATATCATCGCAAACACCAACGCCAACGCCCATGGTGAACGGTTACCCAAAGGCTCAATCTATGAGCCGGCCCGGGATATCATGGAATCCACCATGACACAGGAAAAAGTGCTTGGCTTTGGCACCACGGCAGAGCAGTGGGCCACTGACGTGTCGGCTATATTGTTGAGGAGCAATCCTCCGGCGATGATCTGGAAGGGAGAGATGGCTACGTTGTGCTGGCTGATCAGTCTGCTGCCGTGGAACCCTCTCACAGGTTTTCTGAGGAGATTGTCAGGGTTGGACGTGTTGGAGAAAGTAATCGTGGAGAGTCGGAAACAGGCCGCATGAGTGCTTCTTTTGCTTCCTGTAGATCTATCATGGGGTGGGCACTGGGTGTCAGTCGGTAGTAGTTAACGCGGCGCGTACGGCACATAATTTTCTTTAGCGAAAATAGTGAGAAATTTGAGTTAATTGTAGCATACAATGCTTATAACCCCTAGGATCAATCATTAGACCAACCTTGATGAGGTTCGAGACCATTTCTGAGCCATTGATCGTTCTGAACGTCACCAATCTATTCGTTATTACCGTTTGACCGTTGACTCCCAGCCACCGGAAAACTACCACGGACGCCCTGCAGTCCTGCAGCACTCTCTATACAAGAAATTATTTAATCGTTCCAGACCTCGCGGAGCAGGTACTGCTGTCCAGCCCACTGTTCCTGGACCGTCGACAAGATCTGCTCAGGAGGGAGAACGAAACCACCCTGGCTGGCGCTAGCAGGGCGAAGCTCCAGAGTCCAGGAATGGGTGGCGTTGAGGACGCCATGGTGGTAATCGCGGCCAGTACCAGTGGAGAAGTACAGTATCTCGCAAGCCGGACCAACTTCGTATGTCATGCCGCTGTTTTCGAAGATAGCGGCGGCAACGCCCTGGCCAACCTCGCGCATGCGAGGGAGGGTGGCGGGCAGGTCTTCGGGGTCGCAGCTCCAGCCCCAGGGGGTCAGGATGAGCTGGCTGTACGAGTGCCAGTCGATGTAGCTGCGAATGCCCTGGCCGGTTGCGGCGAGCTTGCGGGAGAGGGCGGAGAGAGCAATGTTCTCGGGGGTCTGGATCTTGTTAGTACCCGTGGTAACAGCGTAGATTAGGGGCTCTACATACATCACCAGGGCAGACACCACGGAAAGTCTCGGCGCAAGGGTTGGGAGAGACAGCGCCACTATGGCCAGATCAGCATGATGAAGTCCAATGCCGCGTTCAGTTGATAGCTCAACTTACTCAGGAGGCTCAGCAAAGAATTGGTAGGCCTATAACATCTTAGCATACGTTTGGTTCGTCGTAGAAACAACGTACCCAGTTTCTGTTCAGGTCGGTGCCGATGCACGTCGTGTTGGTGCGAGGCTGACGGTTCTTGCGCCACAGACGGTTGTTGGTCTGGGTGTAGGAGAATCCTGCAATGGGTTAGGAAGGAACATAATCTGATCATGATGCGTTGTGGACGCACCATCAGGGTTGTGGAAAGGCACAATCCAAAAGTCGTAGTGGTTGAGGTAGTCGGTCACATCCTCGTCGCCGCCAAGGTAGCCGTCGATCAATTGGTAGGCCAGATACTCAACAACCATGGTCGAGATCCATTCACGGGCGTGGACGGTGCCATGCCAGTAGATGATGGGCTTGTCCTCTGAGCTACCCTCGTCACCCCAGAAATGGAAAGCATAGATCTCGCGACCCTCGTACGAGTTGCCCACCAGGATTTTCTCCGAGTTGGACGCAAACGCCGCCTGCAGGTCGTCCCAGTAGTCCAGGTGGTCGGCGTAGGAGTGGTACGCGTCGAACCAGCTGAGATCGGGCAGGGCGCCGCGCTTGTTGAGGCCGCGGCGGTAGTTGGACGGCTTGTTTTCGGCGCGGATCTGCGCGCCCAGGTCCATACTCAGCAAGTGAGCGTTGAGGCCGGCGGCCTCCTCGAAGGCGCGGACCTCGTGGGGCGGGACGACGACCTCGAGGGCGTCGCGCGAGTGGACGTTGGGGAAGTGCGCGAAGCGCTCCTCGAGGGCCTCAATCTCGCGCGGGCTCTCGCCGGTGATGCGGTAGACGTGGTGGCCATCGTAGCTGACCACCGGGTTCTCGCGGGGCTCGACGTGGCTCATGGCGACAGCCACCGCGGCGAGAGCGAGGGTGCTGGCGACAAACTTCATGTTGACGAGACGAATGACTGGTCAAACCACACTGAAGCAGACGTTGGAGTTCTTCGGAGGGAAGGGGAGTGCCCCTCACGATGGGCATGGTTTGTTTATATACACCGGCCCGGCGCAACGCAGATCACAGGGACCGTCTTCTCCGCACGCGCTCCCACGGGGTAGTACAGACCGCCGAATAGCGGGGTGTAGTGTATTACGTATCCTCCCATTGAGCAAAAGTTCGTCCGTCTCCCAGGAGCAGCAGGAGGGGTCCTGTTCGGGTCTCAACGGCAGAGCAGGTTGTTTGGGCGAGACCTGGGTCAACCATCACGCAACGCTGCAGGCCAAGACGAGTTTGATTGGTCCGTCAAGCTCGGTAGGCACCGACGAAATCCGATTCGAGGTCAGACCAAGCCGTTGCCCCGCCTCAGGACCTACCGGAATAGGAAGCTCGATACCGCGATCGAGAGCCCATGGCGGGGGCGCCATCGTCAGCGATAACATGGCAGGCCTTGTGTGGCTGCAAACCCTTTTCCAACCGTTCCGGCTCTGCTCGATGCCTCTGAGCTAGTCCAGGGGATTTGGCGTGCTGACCGGAACAGGAATCGCGAGGTTTTTTTTTCGTGTGACGATTGAACCCCTGTTGTTGTAGAACCGCAAGACAGGGTTGTACTCTATTGGCTTGGCTGCATGCCATGACGGTCAAGATATCGTTGAGTGAGGAACTATTTGAAGGATTACCTTAGCTACTTGCTACTGAGCAGGACCTTCTTGAAAAAGATCTTTGGACAGTGGAGTGCAGGAGACTCTTGGTTAAACATAGTAGCACAAGGGATTAAGAAGCGAGGCGAGACATTGCTTGAATGACACCAACGAGCAGTACCATATTCTTGATTCTCAATTTGGTACGTCAGCATGTGATATTCAATATCGGACGCCTTCTTGCCGGTTATCAGTCCCCCTTCTTGGATGATGGTTTGCTGCATTGCCTCACGAAGGATCAATGCCAAGCCTATGGACCGCTTTTGCCAAACATTTATCTATTGCACCAGATTGACAATAGTTGCAACGATCAAACGTAAAACTTGACTCTGTATTAACCGAGTTGAGATGGCTAACCGGACAAGGAAAGACCTGCTACAAATTGAAATG
>KL660233.1:236-49266 GCA_000732775.1 Stachybotrys chlorohalonatus IBT 40285 | reverse complement strand
CTACAGAGAAGGGTTCACGAACAGGAATCCTTTCTACAACAACCACAAGAGCAGCCAAATTCTATGGGGCTCATCCTACTGTGCACATTGCTTTAGGTTTCTGTCTATCGGATCGCGTGCGAGCTGACATGTGCTATGTACAGGCACGAAAGAATGCACCAACATATAAAACACATAGATACGCGAGCAGATTGGCTACCAGGGTTGCAGGGTGCAAAAATGGAGATCAAGCTCTGGTGACACCAGGCTTGTGAAACTTGAAGCAGAGTCTCTCAATGTTATATGCTGCATGATATTTATTTGTATTTCGATCAGCAGGGTAAGTTGCGACATCTCAACTCGTTCTACTCTAGTACGTCACAATGGCAGGTCGTCTGTGCAATTACATTAGCTTGTCGACAAAGCGTGGACACGGGAGAATCGCAGACCTACATTATCCCATCCGTGACATAAGAGTGGGAAGAGACCGTGCCCCAAATCCGTGGGAGAGGGGATCGAGGCTCGAAGATAGCGAATCAGGGGTCTCATGGCGAGGGTGAATCTGGTTACCAGACATAGATCTTATTGGAGGATCTTTTCGAAATCTTTGCTGATGATAATCGTACTAACAGTTGTGCATCTTGGTGCAACTAGAGCACAAGGTAGACCAAGCCTCGCATATGTAAGATCAATACAAGGAAGTTTTGTTAACGTGAGATTTTCTTTCTTCTATTATCTGCAACTTTGGAAATAACTAATGAAGTCTATGCGATAAGCTTGCCCTCAACGCTAGAGGAGAGCAGGGCAAGTGTGTTCTGGTTGCTGAGTAGGTCAAGGAAGGGAACATCGACCTTGAATGTTCCCCAGATCCATGTTCGGAACTCGGCCGCAATCATGCTGTCCATACCAAATTGAGCAAGCGGTTTGGTGTTATCGATCTGGTCGATGGGCATCAGTATCAAGCTGGAAAAACGCTTTCGGATGATGTTGAGCACGGCTTCTTGCAGAGATGCAGCCTCGTATTCGGCAGCAAAAGCCTTGCCGACGGCCTTGGGTAGGGATTTCACCCACTCCGGGGCGTTGGCGGATGCGCCTGAGCCGCCAGAATCGCCACGCTCGTTGGAGTCCTGTTCGGCAAGTAGAGCGGCGGACAGCACGCTGGATCTCGGATCCTGGGTGTTGCCGCTTGTCACATCCCAGCCGCTGGCCATCAGCTTGCGAAGGCCGGTGGACTCCAAGCCGGTAAGCAGGTGAGCGCCGTCGACGGAAGGCTTCTTGGACTCGTACTCTCCGCCCGGGCCGCTGAGAGCCAGATCAATGACCTGTAAGAATTCGTCCTCGGTCAGAGGCTGGATACCCTTGCGGAGCAGCAGGGCCTCAATCTCGGGGTTCTCATGCAGGTATCCGACTTCGGAAATCATACCTAGGCCGACCGATACGGCCTTCTTGCCCTGCGTTCGGCGCCAGCGGGCGAACGTGTCGAGGAAGCCGTTCGCAGAACAGTAATTGCTTTCAGTAGCGGTGGCAACACTACCAGACACGGAAGAGGTCAACAGGAAGAAGTCAAGCTCATCCTCATGTCCATCTAGTGCGTTATGGATGTTCCAGGTACCCTTCCATTTGGGCTGAATGCCAGTGTGCCACGCCGAGTTGGGCATAGTGCTCCAAAGGGCCTCGTGGAGTCCCATGGCAGCCTGGATGACACCTCCAATCTTCTTGCCCGTCCTAAGGCAGTCCTGAACAGCAAGCTTGACGTGGTCCGCGCTGGAGACGTCGCCGCGAGTGACCGTGACCTGGGCGCCCTCCTTCTCGAGCAAAGTGACGAGCTGCTTAGCGCTAGGCTTGTCACAACCAGAGCGGCCAAGGAAAACAAAGTTGCGAGCGCCGCGGGCGAACATCCAGCGACTCAAGCTGCGGCCGAGACCGCCAAGGCATCCAATCATGAGATAGACCTTGTTGGGGTCGAGGATTGACAGATACTTTGAAGGTGCAACCTGGACATAGTCAGCAACCAGCGGTCAGAAATAAGCAAGGTAGGTTGAGCTCACAGGAATGGTGCTGTTGGGGTTTTCGAGCGAGATTACGACCTTGCCGACACGATCTCTAGTGGAGAAGTAGCGGTAGGCGTCGGAGATCTTCGAGACATCATATGTCGCGATGGGTCCGGCCTTGATCTCGCCAGCACGGTACAGCTCAAGGGTTGTCTTCAGTTTCCTACGACAGGGTTAAATAAGACTATATAGCTCAAGGATGGGTACCTACTGGATCCAAATGTTGCGGTAGTGCTCATCCTCAGAGTAGAAGAGCTCGCTAAGGTCAAAGGCAGTAAAAGTGGTGGCATTCAAAAAGGTAGACACTAAGGTCTGTCAGCAAATCAAGTCATTGAAAATGAAAACGATAGAACTTACTCTCAAGCTTGCCGGCATCAGTCAGCTCCTTCTTTCCAATCTCAACGAAGCGACCAAACTTGGACAGAACATCCCAACTGGCATGCATCAGATCACCGACTAGAGAATTGATGACAACGTCAACACCACGACCCATGGTGGCAGCCTTGATGCCGTCGACAAACGTGTTGTCACGGGAAGCAAAGATATTACCAGCCGGCACGCCCAACTCGTTGATAAGGAATTCCTTCTTGGCCGCAGAGCCGACTGTGGCGTACACCTTGGCGCCGATGCGCTGAGCCAGTGCAATAGCAGCGATACCGAACGCTCCAGCGCCAGCGTGGATGAGAATTGACTCGCCGGCGCGAAGGTTGGCTCGATCGTCCAGGGCGTACAGGGCAGTACTGTAGACAATGGGCAACGTGCTGACTTCGCCGAACGACTCAGTGGGGAGCAGCTTCTGAGCAGCCCAAGCAGGCACACGCTCGATGGTTGAGAAGTGGTTGGGAGCCATGACCACAACGCGATCGCCAATCTTAACGTGGTCGACATCGGATCCAACGGCTTTGACAATACCAGCAAACTCAAGCGCAGAAGTGGCATTCAGAGTCTCGACGTGTCCGCTGGTGACGTATATATCCTTGGCGTTAAGACTGACAGCCTTGACCTCGACGTCGATGAATCCAGATGGAGGCTTAGCATTGCCATCGCTGACCTGCAGGAAGTAGAGCGAGTCGGTAACGCCCGGCTTACCAACCTGGAGCTTGGCTTTTCCAGCAAGGGACAGCGGCACTTGTTCGATGGGGTCCTCTTCGCCCATCCTCCTGCGGAAATCACGGTTGATCTCCATGGCAGGTCCAAACCGGCTAGTGTACAGGACGCCGTCGACCTGAATGAATTCCTTGTCGTCAATCTCATCAAATGTGCACAGGACGCGGACGAGATTGTCCGTGGTGGTGGCAAGGTCGAGTTTCTTGGTTGAGCCAATATCAAGCACCGAGAATCGGAGAGAGGGCTGCTCCAGCATGAGGGCACGCGAAAGACCGCTTGACAAAGTCAGGTTGGGGTCAGGGCTGCTACTGAGCATGTTGGCGCCAGTGACCCAGACCAGACGGGTGACGACATCGGTGATGATGCGGAGACAGTCCATGTGCTCGGGGCTGATGGTGGCAAGGAACTCGCCCTCAACTTCCAGCAGAGAAATTGTGGCAGTCTCGGGCTTGACGGACTCCTTGGTAACATCTGAGATCTTGGCAATCTTGACTTCAGCGGCACCAGAGGACTTCTGGAGAAAAGTCTTCAGCGAGTCTGCAAAGGGTGTGACGCGATCCTTGACCAAGATAAGGACATCCTTGCCATCGAGCGGCTTCTGCTGAATCTCACGCACTGCCAGCACAATCTGCCTCCTGAAGAAAATGGGGGTGAAGCCGGCAGACTTGAGGCCTGCAAGAGCAGCGTCCGTCTTGCGAGTGATGACGACACCATTTTCCTCCGCCAAAGAGCCAATCTTCCGGGCTGACTCCTCATCGAGGGCCCGGGCATCGGAAAGCTAAAGCCGGTTAGATAATTGTTGGATAGGGGAAGAGGGGATGGAACACCCACCTTGGGAATGACGATGGCGTCGAAGGTTTCAGGAGCATCATCGGCAGTAAGTTTTCCAAGTTCGCTAAAGGCGACAGAGTTCCACGACCTGCAGCGAGGCATGGCGGTGTCCTTGTCCAACACGGACAGCCAGTCCTTGTTCTCAACCTGGCCATCACCAGTCAGGCTGAGGACACGCATGCGGGGGTTGTTGTGGCCGACAATGTCGAGCAGAGCAGCAAAGACAGCCTGGGCCTCGTCATCAGCAAGATCCGCGTGTTTCTGCTCAATTCCCTTGATGAAGGCGTCGATGTAGGCATCAAGCTGCTTTTCCAGACCTGGAACCACTCGAAGCACATCGGGCTTCCAGTTGACGCGCAGGGTAGGGTGGCGCTGCAGGAAGAGGTTGCTGTTTGCTACCATCTCCTCCATCTTGCCTGAGTACATAGCGAGACGCATGCCTTTGATGTCGACGACAGGCTTACCAGAAGCATCCAAGAGGGTGCAGTCGATTCGCCTAGTGGCGAAGCCAGTCTTGGTGGATCGGGTGTGAATGATGGCATCCTCGTTGGTGACTGGTGCCACGGCCTGGATCCTGGCCTCGGAGATGAAGACGGGCAGGAAAGCCTTGAGGGTGCTCAGGTTGCCGGCAGTGCCACCCATGATGGCTGCTTGCAAGCAGGCGTCCACGGCGATAGGGTGGATGGGATAGACAGTATCGGTCTCCTTACCAACTCTCGTCGTAAGACGAGTGCTAGCCATGGCATCCGTTCTGACACGGTTGCCATCAGTGCGGAGGCTCGTGAGCGATTGGAAGGCAGGGCCGAAGCAGAGTCCACCGTCAGCCAGCTTTTTGTACCATCGATCCATTCCCCAGACGTCAAAGTCCTCAGCGTTCTGAACTTCAATAGAGGCAGGCCCCTTCAGCTGACCAGAGACGCGGATACTTCCGGAAGCATGCAGCGTAGTCTGACCATCGACCCAAGAGGAGACGGTAAAGTCGAGCCAGTCAGATGAGGGGCGGGTTGTGGAGATCTTCTTGTACGAGAGCGTTGTATGCAGTTCGACGTCTAGGGGTCGAGTGTCGGTCTCGTTCTCTACTACGAGAGCGGCGATGATGCTGACATTGCGGAACTCAAAAGACGTAGGCTGTTGGAACTTGAGCTCGCGAGCCTGTCTCGTGGCTTCCATGGCCATGGCAAGGTATCCAACAGCCGGGAAGACAGTCTGCGCCTCAACCTTGTGGTCCGACAGCCAAGGTGCCTCACCGACCCGGAGGACGTTGCGCCAGCTCCAATCAATGCCGTTACCAGCGAGTTGCGCAACACCCAAGAGCTCGTGGCGGGCGTGCTTGCGGTTCCGCAGCTCAATGCTGGGGCGAGGCTCGCTCCAGAGCACGCCAGCCGAGTAGTCCCATGGGTAAGGACCAAGGGAACGGGACACCACTTTGCTCGCCTGAGGCAGGGCGTTGACGTTAGCCCACTGCAGAGTATGGCCATGCAGGTACAGTGCTCCAGCCAGCTTGGCGATGCTGACCTCAGCGTCTTGGTCACGAACCAAGGTGGCGCTGTAGGGCAGGGCGTTCTTGGCCAAGCCAGAGGCAGTCACGATCTGCCCAATGGGGCTCTTGAGAGCCGGGTGCGGACCGACCTCAATGATGTGATACTTGCCACCAGAGATGAGCTTAGTAAGAGCAGAACTGAACTGCACCGACTTCTCGAGGTTGTCGCGCCAGTACCTGGCCTTCCTGGCCTGAGTAGCAGAGAGAATCGACTGGCCCTTGGCGTAACCAACCGAAGAGAACATATCGACACCAGATTGGGCGTTGAATGGCTCGCTGCTGTGATCTAAGTGCTCGGAGAGAAGGTTTTCATACAGCTCTCCGACCTCAGCGACGAGGTGCGAGTGATAAGCGCGTCCGCCAGTGACCAACTTCTTAGCAAGAGCCTTGCGCTCTTGAAGGACCTCTACCAGAACATCTGCAGCCTCTTCGGTACCGCTTAGCGTAACACTCATGGGAGAGTTGACACACGCAACGCAGATCTGGCCACGTAGACCCTGATCGTCAATCAGCTGGTCGGCAACATCGGGTCCAACGCCGGCAGCGACCATGGTGCCTTTGGAAGTCAGCTTGTCAACAGCGTAGCCGCGGAAGTAGGCGGCCAAAATAGCCTCCTTGGCAGAGAGAAGTCCCGCGCCATAAGCTGCAGCGATTTCTCCGGAGGAGTGACCGACAACGCGGGTAGGCTCGATTCCCCAGCGCTTCAAGGTGTTGACTAGCCCAATTTGGATGGCGGTGCAGAGAGGTTGGCTGCGAGTGACGTGGTTGACCTGGCTCACCTCAGGCGAGTCGAGAATGGCCTGCTCCAGCGTCCACGTCGGGGCAGTCTTGCCTGGGAGGCTCTGCAGGACGGTATCGAGCTCGCGGATGACGGCGAGAAAGTTGGCGTTCTTCTCCAGTAGTGCTCGACCCATTTCAGCGTATTGCGCTCCCTGGCCGGTGAAGACAAAGGCAAACGGCAGATTCGCTTTGGAGGCGTCAACAACCTCGGCCGGCTCCGGCGTGACCAGCTCGACGCTTCCATTAGACTTGGACTTTGCAATCAAGAAAGACTTATTGCGTAGGGTAGGCCGGTGCTCGGCAAGTGTGTACGCCAGGCTGGCTACAGCCTCGGCGTCGGAGTTCTTGATGATCTTCTCGACCTGTTTCAAGCGCGCGTCGGTAGACTTTGCCGAGCCTGCTGATACGGGAATCACGAGTGCCTGGTCCAGGGAGACGGGGTGTGCAATGGCATCACGGGGTTTCTGGTGAAGATAGCTTTCCAGGGACTCAAGGATGGCGTGAGCATTGGCACCTCCGTATCCGAAGGAATTCAAACTGGCACGTCGAATTTCTCTGGGCCACGGGGCCACATCGTTTGCAATGACCATGTTTGCCTTGTTAAGTTGGACTAGGCTATGTCAGATGAGGATCCGTTCGTTCAGGTGATGATGCTTACGCTTGGGATTCAGCTTGGTAACGCCGTAGGTGGGTGGGATCAGGCCGTTGTCTAAGGCCAAGGATACCTTGATCAAAGAGGTCAACCCGCTAGCAGCTTCGCTGTGGCCAAGATTGGATTTGACCTACACGCAGAGGATGGTCAGCCGGTGTTAGTAGGGATACTTTGGACAACTTACCGATCCAATCTTCAGGGGCCATTCACGGCTGGGCCCGAAACAGCTCTGGAGTCCATCTACCTCAATAGGATCACCGACAGCAGTACCGGTTCCGTGACACTCAATATAGTCAGTCTCATCGAAGTTCAGACCGGCGGTCTTGTAGGCCTTGCGAACGACAGCAGCCTGCCATTTAGCGCTAGGCTGCGTGATACCTGGAGTTCGACCATTACTGTATCTGCGGTCAGCTTTTGATTTTTATCTTCTATCATCACTGCAGGCACTCACGAGTTGATGGCTGTGCCACGGATGACGCTCCAGACTTTGTCACCGTCCTTGATGGCAGCGGAAAGACGCTTCAAGTAGACCGCATTGACAGCCTCGGCACGTCCGTAGCCGTCGGCGGACGCGTCAAAAGTGTGGCACGTGGATGTCGGCGACAAGACGCCACCCTTCATGGTTCCAACGTGCTGCTCGGGGGACGTGATGAGGTTGGCGCCTGCTACAATAGCCCGGTCACACTCTCCAGCTTTGATAGCGGTGACGGCGTTGTGAAGACAGTAGATGGATGACGAACAGGCCGTGTCGAGTGTCAAACTAATGGAGAAATTAGTATAAACCGGAAATCTGGGCCACGCAGTGGAACTGTACCTAGGCCCTTGGAGGTTGAAAACGTGACTGATTCGATTGGACACTACTCTTGTCAGAAAGTTAGATTGATGACCAACCGAATTACATACTGATGGCTGTGCCAGATCCAGTGGCGTTGTAGCGGTGCAGGTAGTCCGGGTCGCGGGTCTGCATGGTCTGATAATCGAGTGTAAAGTTGCCAACGTATACGCCAGTATCAGTACCAGAGATGGCCTCCATGGAGACACCAGCGCTCTCAAAACACTCGTATACAACCTCCAGCAACTTTCGTTGCTGGGGGTCCATATAGGTGGCTTCCATATTATTGATGCTGAAGAAGCCATTGTCGAACTGACGAACATCCTCGTTGAGAAAATAGCCACCATCTGCGTCCATGACACCTGCTCGGCTGCCATCTGGATGGTAGAAGGCACTGATGTTGAAGCGATTTGTAGGCACCCGGCCTTGCGCAGACCGCTTCTTGACCAAAAAGTCCCACAGCTGGGACGGAGATCGGATGTCGCCAGGAAGACGGCAGGCTGTTCACGGTTCTAGTCAGACAAAGGGTCATCCAAGATAGAGGATGGACCTTACCCATGCCGACCACGCAGATGGGGTCTTCCTCTAGCTGGGCTGCGCCGTTGACGCTGCTAGTGCCATTGACACCATCGAGTCCGACACCGTTGATGCCATTCAACTTAGTGCCGTTGACACCATTGACCCCGTTGGTGTGATGTGTTTTGGGAGTAGTGTACTCGGGAGTTGGCAGTGATGCCGCGGCATCGAGAACCTCTGTAATGTGCAGAACCATCTTGGGGGACGGGCTGGGGAGGGGGGGCTGTTACTGTTGGTATATGTCGGAATCTATGAAGGGTGAGAAGGAAAGAAATACTGAAATCCCAAGAGAGGTTGAGGTGTGCGATTAAAAGCAACGAGAGTAAATGCATTCGAGCTGTTATATGGCTTTTGGTTACTCATGGAGACATAGCCAATGAGTACTAGAATATAGGGAGTTATGCGCCAGACACAGTCGCAGTCACCATGGCTTCGACGACTTCCGTGACTGCGGGGAGGTGCTGCAAAAGCCAATCACTGACCGGCAGCATTGCATGTTCGCAAGTTGACCTATTCGGACACATTTCAAGATTTTTTTACCCCAGAACATTTGCATTTAGCACAGCGGACTATCCCAAGCTCCACAATGATAATGGACAATGTTTCTGAAAGCTGCACCCGGGACTCGGCAGCCGCGGCGGATGTGCGGGCACGTTACTGATGCCGACCACGCCACCGGCACATCAGCTCAGAGTACATTTGAACACTGCAGCCCTGGAGATGATAAGCAGGGTCTTTGCAGGTTTGTAACGCATGGCAACTAAAGCCGAACCAACCAGCAGCCCATATAGAGGGACTAGGGGGCGGGCGCGTAGGCAAGCGGTTGTCGCCATCAACATGCCATGGTACTGCCCCAAGAGATCGTCGTGAACGTTGCCGGAATGGACGGGGAGTGCAGGGTAGCCATGATTGACCGGGATTGGATGGGGCCTAGCCTGCAGCGACCCCTGTACAAGCCGGAGGCGGCGGAGCGCCGACAGACCGACAGGCCGACATAGCTAGACTCGGAGCCAAGCAGATACCTTAGAACAGGCCGCGCCTGAGGACGGGAGACGATTGCGATACATCGCCTATAAGGGTCTCATCATGGTGAGATGGCTGTTGAAGTCATAAGAACCCGGACTAAAGAGCCATCCTTAGATCAAGAACCAAAAATCTAATACTTGCCGAACCTATTTGGATATTGCTTACATGCTTATCTATGCCTTTCGTCTAAGTAACAGAGACTCACGTATTCCGAACAGGATGCTAACACTCATGGTAATCATCCAAAGCACAGGGATACAGGACCCTGCAATGAAGACTCGTCCAAAGCTCGTTCATCAAGCCGCTTTTGGAAAAGGAGACCGGAATCGATACCTCTAACCATGCTCGATCATCAATGTCTTGTGCATCGTTACGGCAAGCATGGTAATACAATAATTGTATTGAAACCTCAAACAAGATTCGGCCGCAGGGCTTGGTGAAACGCCTGTGGAGGGTGCGGACAATCTGAGGACGGGCATACATATTTTCCATTCCAGGGTACGGCAGGACCGATTTGTTCCGAATGGGGACGAGAATGAATATCACATACCGGGATTACGCGGATGTATCTACTAGCCGCTGATCCTTCACCTTAATTTGGAATAGCTTATAATGCTAGGAGCTGGGCATCGTTACGGGAATCCGTGAAGTGGACGTGCATGTCGTAAAAACAGTAATATCTAGACTACTCTAAGATAGAACAACTCCTATAGAGAGGACGGTACCTATACTCAAGCTATTGTCACCGAAAGCCCCACGCCATCCCCTTCTCTTGCGGTCTCATAGGAGAGTCCATCTTGACCTTGCATCAATAGCATCATCTTTGCACTTCTCTCTAGTCACCAAAAAAAGAAAAAAAAAAAAAAAAAAAAAGCGCTAGTATGAACATCAACGGAAACGCTCTTGTGGTTGGTGGCGGTGAGTAATCGCCTATGATTAAGATGGCGAATAGAAATTAACAACAGTCATCACAGGTGGCGGCATTGGCAGGGCTTGTGTCGTTCAGCTTGCCAGGGAGGGTGCCTCTGCCATTCTGGTGGCTGATCTGGCCATCGAAGCGGCGAGGGATGCTCTCGCCGAGGCGCAGGCCGTTGCGACACACCCGATGTTCCAGGGCAAGGCTGTCCCGCTCGATGTGACCCGAGAGGAATCCGTGCGCAACATCTTCAATGAAATGGTTTCAGCGTTTGGCCGCATTGACTACTGCATCAACTGTGCCGGTGTAAGTCTGATGTTAGATCTATCCATGCGCATAACCGCTCTGCTGACTCGATCTGCCCTCTTTCAGATTGGTGCTCAGCAAACAACTGATATTGCTTCTTTGTCTCTGGCCGAATTCCAGCGCTTCCTAGACCTCAACACGACTGGGATGTTCTTGGTGACGAGGGAGGCTTCCATCGCTATGCGAGCTCAAGAACCCAGGTCCGTCTCCGCCTCCGAACCTGCCCGTGGACTCTCCCGCGGGACCATTGTGAATCTCGCCTCCGCGTCATCGTTGGTTGCCACCACCGGAGTACTCCCATACACAACCTCGAAACATGCAGTCCTCGGTCTAACCAAGAACAGCGGTAAGCACTCCGCAAAACTTGTGAAGAAAGGCGTGCGCTATGCTGACATGGCGGCCTAACAAGCCCTTGACAATGTGAGCCACAATATAAGGGTCAACTGCATCTGTCCTTCATGGGTGGAGACTCCGATGGTGAAGAAAGCGATGGAGGGTGTGGAGGGTTTGGCAGAGATCATCGAGGCGGCTGTGCCAATGGGACGGATCGCAACGCCTGAGGAAGTGGCCGATGTGGTTATCTTCATGTGTAGTCCTAGATCTAGCTACATGACTGGTTCTGCACTTGTCGTTGATGGAGGCACTACCCTGACCGCAATGAGATGATGACACACAGCTGGGAGGGTGGAGGAGATGTCAATGTCCAGGGGCTGTATGTGGATATAGGGCGGACCTCACAAAAACAATGCCACGTTTCTTGTTTTGCACATCAAGGCATCCACCTTTTTCTCTAGAGTTACTTATCCTGCAACCGGCATACTCGTCTCGGCGCAAGTTACGGGGACAAAGACAGCATTTCAGCTGCCGCTTCAAGGCTGATTATTCACACATGGCACAAAAATGGTTGACCATTTTTCATGTAGATCTCATCCCCTGACAATCAAAGACACGGCTCGCCTTTTGTTAGGCCGAAGCACATCCCTGTACTTCGGTCGCCCATGGGATGAGATACTCCGCGGGGTAATAACAGGGCATCCCTGTCAATCATGAGTGGAGGCCATGGCCACATCATATATATATATTTTTTTTTAGCGAGTCTTGCAAAGATATTTCCAGAAGAGCATTTTGATCCGTGGCTACTGATGTAGGATCGTACAGTGAACTATGGTAATACTAATCTGATCACATATGCTAGCAGGAAACAAGAACGGGGATCATTTACTATTTCCCTTGTTGCTCTAGTCGCTTAGTCTCTAGCCTGCGTTGAGCTTTCTCCGTCATAGTCCTTCCCTGTCCGTCATTCTGCATTGGCTTCTACGATGCAAAGAGTAATCACTGCATCGTAGTTGTAGTCGGGCGTTCCCACGCCGAGAAGGACACACCACTCCTGTCTGGGCGGATCCCGAGGATCCCTTCTTCAGGCCTAGCCCCATTCCAGATGGAGATACCCTTGGAACTGCAAGGCAACGGAGCCATTTGATGGAAGATCGCGTCCCTCTGTGACTCTTTTCTCCAGCTCGAAATTCACGACTAACAGTCATCAAAGTAAATGTGCTGCTCCCCCGAAGCTAGTGTTATTAGTGCATTTTTCTCCTGATTCAATCAAAAGCCGTGTATTGTTGTTCCGTCGTATGTACCCGAAAGAACCACGACGGGTATCGTCTGACATTGCCTTGCTCGCGTACATGGTAGCTTACTTCCAGAGGCAAGCTTTGAGAGACAAGGAGATGAAAAGATTTATTAATGAGTCCATGTGTACGTCAAACTAATGGTATCAGTAACCCTCAACGCTGGGCAATTGCGTCCTTTCATCATAACTAGCCACTTCCCGCTGCCAAACACATTTCTCTTCGCTATACATTTCAATTAGATTCAATTATACATTCACGCACAAAATGGCCGAGCAAACAGAGCAAACAACCGCTCCCATTGAGCTCCCTGGGCTCAACTACGTACATAGCGGTTTCCCTGCTCCTGGTCTTCGCCAAATTAACCGCCACATCACCGGCCACAACGACGATGGCAAGTCCGTCTTCCTCTCCACTGATAACGGTGATCACCACCGCATCATGGGAGAGAAGCAGGCCGTTGCCAACATCCTCTACTCGACCCAAGAAACACCGGTCCAGCTGAACGGCAACGTTGATATTGAGAAGGCGTCGAAGGAAGAGGTATAAACAACACTCATCATAATCAATGCGCATACTTAAATATTCCCTAGCCCCCACTGCACTACCATAATGGCTCAATTGTGCGCATGATTGACTTTGCGCCCTCTGTCGAGTCCCCAATGCACCGAGCCGTCTCCATCGATTATGGCATAGTTGTCGAGGGTACGTTCAAGCTGGTTCTTGATTCTGGCGAGGAGCGCATCATGCGACAAGGTGATGTCAGTGTTCAGCGTGCTACTGCACACAAGTGGATTAACATTACCGACAACGGCACGGCGCCTGGACGCATGATGTGGATTCTCCTTGATTGTCACGACGTGGTTGTCAATGGCCAGAAGATGGAGGGTTATCTCGGAGACTTGGAGAAGGAGTACGTTGGCCGTGGTGCTTCGAAATAAGGGATTGAGCTGTATCCTGAACAGTTACTGTCATACAATATATAGCCGCTTAGATTCCTGGTCATTTACATCACAAGTTTCTGCACTCTATGAATGTTTCTAGTCAAATTCCTTTCACCAGGCCATGTCTGCCTTCCCTGCGGTTGATTCAATTGCGCCCCAAGGTCGTTTCGAGTGGCAATATAGCCATTCTCTGTTAGTGAAGTTGTGTTCCTTTACACTCAACTGAACCGTCTTTGATACCAAAATTGCACATCAAATCAGCGGCTTCCGGGACAGCGGACTGTAGGCGTACAGTGTATATGAACGCACGTTGCAAGAAGATAAGAAGTCGGATGCTAGAGTCCAGTCTGTTTACCACTGGCCATAGACTTGCCGCTGATCCAATCAATAGGTGGAATGGCAATTGCATGATCACAATTTAAGTGGATGAATTCTCAAAAAATGTCGCGACGTTGTCCCTTTGCGAAACCCGTGCTTGTCTCGCTGTTTATGAATCATTCGCTGAGTTGGAAAGATGAAAGGATGAAGAATAAAAAATCCTGATTCTCTAGGGGTCGCTCCAAGGAGCATCACCCGCTCTTGTATCTTCTACCAATATCTGACTGAACCGCTATGGCTCTACTTGAACTCCTGTGCTGAGTTCTGGTGGGCTTCTTTTAACTTTTGCAACCCGAACAGGTTCCAGAGCATTGAATCCTAGAAAGGGTTAGCTCAAAGAAAATTTGGTGACAAAGGAGCTCGTACCCAGATAGTTCGCCACGCAAAAGTGTCCAGGAAACGTGTCAAGCCAGTGAAACTGCCGTACCAGAACCAAGCTGGCGGGGCTGATCTCAATGTCGCAGCCACAACATTGGTGGCATATTTGAAGCGATCGGTAGCGCCCGCTAAGCATTTCGTTAGAAAGCAAAGTTTGAGTCATGCTTTTCGGGAGAACGTACCAGGCGTGCGGGTGACGTGTTCAGCGAACTTATCAGCGAGTGGCGCATAGTAGGACCCTATTGAATCCCATAAGAACCTTTCAGTGAGTGCAGGACAGAAGCTTGAGATCATCTCGTACCTTCGGGAAGTGTTCTGTGCGCATCACTTTTCAGAATGTTGGTGCTCACTTCTCCTGAAATGACCTGGACTGCATTAATTACTCGTTATCTTCTGTCTTGACCACGACTGACCGTAATAACCTTGACACTAGATTCCATTTTCCGTCAACAAATGAACATTCAAGAAACCTGGAGTTTGAAGCTTACCCAAAAGGACTCAGTTCTACTCTGAGTGTATTACCCCAGTGAGCCAGAGCTGCTTTGCTTGCATTATATGAAGCTATACTCAACAGTCAACAGGCGAACTATCCAACAGAGAATACCAGCACAACTCACAGCCGTATAGAAATGGAATGATGCCGCCAATGGAACCAATGTTGGCGATAGTACCCTTAGCTGAGATGAGCAGAGGATGGAAGCTCCGCACCATCCGCATGGGACCAAATAGGTTGATGTCAAACATGCGTTGAACGGCAGTAACGTCAGTGTCAATGGCCGTCATAGTATAAGCAATACCACTGTCGGATTCACATCAGTGTCAATCTCAGACATGGGTGTATCTGCACATACGCGCAATTCACAAGAATGTCCAGACGTCCGCCTGTCAATTTCTCAACTGCAGCTTTGAGATTTGCAATGGACTCTTCGTTGGTAACATCGAGTGGGAAGAAGGTGATTCCGGCATCAGACAAGTGGTCACTAGCTTCGTGAGGAAGTACTGTCGCGATGGCATGAACTCCACGGCGGGTGTATTCGGTCACTAAAGCTTCACCAATGCCTCCACGACCACAGCTATGTCGCACATTAGCATATAATTAGAACTCAGCTTGACCGTAACCAGTACTCACCCAGTAACGAGGGCAAACTTCTTTGGTCCTGCCATTACGATCGAAATGCGTCGAATAGAACCAGTCCTATCTAGGAGCATGGAGCGTTGTGCCGTTACTATTTAGCTAGTGTAGAAGCCAAGGTGTGTTGGCTCTAAACTATTGACAAAGGTGTCAGAAGAGTGAAATCTTGTTCGGAACAATGACAGGCCCGGACACTTTCCAGCCGGGACGGTGGAGTATCTACACAGCTAACATCAACAGTATTGTGCAAAACCAAAGTAATCAATACTTTCAGAGAAAGGCTGATTGATCAAGCGGTTGAAAGCACACTACGAAGCTTATACCCCATACTCACTGTAACCTAGGAAAACGTTTACGCTTGATCATCGCCTGACGTGACCATGTAACTCACAAAGTTCAATTCGGCTCACGCAGATACCTGCGTAGGCTTGCTTCTTTCTCCAGGCCAATCATGTGCTTTCAAGATGCTAAAATATCCCCAACTCAAGCACGGCAATGTAATTCATTTCCGGAATGATACGCGCGTCTCTTCAAACATAATCCTCCGCAATAACCATTTAGGGAATCATACCCTGTACAGGGGTTGTATCCAGTGGTAGGCTATTCTACAGATGTGGATAACTCCGAGCTACCTTATGTACCACCCCTGCAGCCTTTCCCCTCCTTTACAAACCCCAGCTAACAACGTTCACGCAATGCAAACGGATAAACATTAGACAATTTTCCAGGGCTGAACTTGCATAGTCCATTTCGTAGGGGTAAGACGGAATAATGGGGATATTCTGACCCGAAAAATGGTCCATCCTATAACGATCATTCCATTAGGACTTACAGGCCACAATACGTGCACTGCAACGAAAGGAGCTTTCCTAGAGTTCCCTTGCTGATAGCACCAAGGCGTGTTATCCAGAAGGGATTCGTTGACGATAACGCAATTGTGTAGGTAAGAGTGCTGATATGTGAGGCTGTTGTTTTGTTGTCACTAATTCTTCCTGGCATGTGAATTATTAAGAGGACGATGGGCAACCTGCATTGTGTACTTGCAGGAAAGTTAGTCGGAGTACACTTCAAAGCCGAAGGGCTACCAATCTTTTCACTCAAACGGAGGAATGAACTAACAGGGTAATTGATAGACTGCACTGTACCCCGCATCCGATGCAGCTTGTGGATTTGACAGCTGGTATATTGGAGTTGTAATGAGTTCATTCGTTTTAGATGCGTCACTTATAAATTGATCATGCTCGGTTCTCTTGCTCTCTAACATGTGCGAAGTCTCACAATGACTCCCATCTTCACTTCCCAAGTTTGTGTTATTGAGCAACCGCTTATCCTGCACGCTTCGACATCAAACCATGACAGCCGAGAGCATAGAATCCCTCCACCCCGTCCAAGGACTCCCCCGTGTCGTCCGCCATATAACTGGGCATAATTCCGAGGGCAAATCCGTGTTCCTAGTCACCGACAGTGGTGACCACTATGGCGGAATAGTGAATAAATTAGCAGTTGTCAACAATCTCTACTCAACCCATCAGCACCCAGTTGATCTTAACGCTGGCGCGGACATCAAGTATGCTCGCAAGAATGAGGTACGCTATCCTGCGGCACAAACAAATCAATGGAAGCAGTCGAATCCTAGACTCACTATGACTTTACAGCCTGGTGTCAGCGTTAAGAATGGAACCGTCTGTCGCATGATCGACTTTGCACCCAACGGCGTTTTGCCTATGCACCGCGTCCAGAGCCTCGATTATGCTGTCGTTATTGAAGGGGTTTTCAAGGTGATGCTTGACTCAGGCGAGGAGAAGATCATTCAGCGTGGCGACGTCACCATTCAGCGTTCCACTTCTCACGAATGGGTCAACATCACAGGCGATGGGCTGCTGCCAGGTCGCGTACTATTCGTTTTGTTGGACACTAGGGACTCTCAGGTTGCTGGCAACAAGTTCAATGAGACTCTTGGTCTGTTTGATAGGGATTATGCTGGGCTGAACGGACATGAGACTGCGATTCAGGTACCCATTGTTAGACCGAACGATTACTATGAGAGTGAATTCTGAACCATTAGAATCTGCTAAAAGAAAAGAAAAGAAATAAAAGAAAAGAAAGAAAAGAAAAGAAATAAAAGAAAAGAAAGAAAAGAAAAAAGAAGAAAAAAAAAGCAAGATTCACGTTCCCATAGACTTGGCGATATGATTTGCACCATTGGTCCATACTTGTTGAAATTTTTATAAAAAGAATGGGTCGGTTTTGTTCCTCTCTTGAAAGATAGCATTGTATGCATGGGAGCCAGATATGAGGGTACCTTTGCCCCCACAAATTCATGGAAAACTGCCTGCATAAGTCTAAGATACGAAGGTAGCCTTCAGGATCGATCGACATACATGAGCACCTGAATCCTTGCGAAATAAGCTCCCTCCTCCGTTCACAGCTGGTGACATTCGATCGGTTCCTCTGATGTACTAATAGTTTCTGCCAGAAGACGTCCGCGTTAAGTCATGATGCTAGGGTCATCCCAACTCAAAATTCTCTAAATCTACAAGACTGCTTGTTCCACGGAGTGAATCGATTTGACCTTCACTCTGACGCCCTTGCTACCTGGTGCAGGGCAAGCCTTTAGCTCTTCTCGATAAAAGTCAACATCACGACGAGTTGTCTCAAATAACTCGAGATCATGGCGGCGAAAAAGAGTAGCCAAACCAATGTAAATCTCGGCGTAGGCCAGATGGATTCCAACACAGTTTCGCGAACCGCGGGCGAAGGTTACGAGATGATAGGTGAGCGGTCGTCTACCAGTGTTATCTCGTGGGTTGTCGAGCCAGCGTTCAGGGCGGAACTGGTCGGGCTCCGGGAAGACTTCGGGGTTGGTATGCATGTGCCAAGCGTCCATACTGACGGGAACGCCAGCTGGGATTACCCAGTCTTTGTATATCATTGCCTCTGTGCGGTTGATGCGCGACAGTCGCTCCACGTCTCCATAGGATATACGCAGAATCTCCTTGACCACTGCATATAGGTACGGCAGCTTTTCAAGCTCGGCCCAGGTCGGAATAATTCTGGGATCAGGAATAGCTTCGTATAACTCCTTTTTGAGCTTTTCCAGAACCTTTGGGCTGTTGAGAATATGGAAGGTACCGACAGTCAGGGCATTGGACACTGTCTCGGTGCCTGCTCCGACCACAGATAGAGCTTCGTCACTGAGGCGATTCCGTTCCAGCTCCTGGGGCGGGAGCTTGGACTGGAGAATGTCGTGAAAAAGCGTAGGCATGGCTGACTGCTTGGCCTCTATATTGCGGTGGGCTAGAACGTCATCAATGTGCATACCGATATCCTGAATAACCCAGAAAAGGCTGTTAGTTAACCTTGGTCTGAGGTAAAGAGAAAAGGCAACGAGCGGATCATTGCCGAGACATACCTCGCGGAACTCAAGGAGCGGTTTCATGGGTGCAACCATACGCTTGACTAGCCAGTTTGGTAAAGAGCTGATTAGGAGAAGAATCCAGTCAAAATGGAGTGTAACGTGTGTCCACTCCGACTTTTGCTGGAGCGCGAACACCAAAGGTGATTTGAAATTGGGGAAAGACCATAGACGACTTGTCCGGGCAAAGGCAATCTCCATGACTGTGTCGGTACTAAAACATGCCCACATGTCCGCCAGATTAATGATCTTGTCGGTGTCGGCAAACTCAACAGATAGACGATTGGAAATGTTATCGAAATGGGCTTGAATCTGCGGGCTGCGCTCTCGGATACGACCAAGTGAGAAAAAAGGGTTGAGGGCGGACCGACGGAGGCGGTGCAGAGCTGCACCGGGGGTGCTAAAGGTGGCATTAGGGATATTGAAGCGGTACTGAAAGTCGTCCATCTTATCGATTTTGTTGTTAAAAGAATATATGGTTTCATAGAAGTCGGCATCATCGATGTGAAGCTCAAAGGGGTTGATACGGACAATTGGGCCGTACTTTTCGTGCATTCTTCTGATCTCAAAGGGGAACTGGCCGCCGCCCTTGCTGATCAAATCGAAGTAAGCCTCATACCACTTGGTCAAGGCCGCCAACTTAGGCCCGGGGAATCGCGCCAGCGGGCTTAGATACAATCGGTAGACAATCAGCCACAGGGCGTAGCCGGTTGTGGCAAGACAGACACTGGTTGTCAGCTGTGCCAAGCTTATTGATGAGCTGAACAGGGTGTTTGACATGACGAAGTAACACCCAGCAAACAACGACTAGACTTAGAAGGACTTGAAATATACTAGGCTTCGATGCGAAGAAGACGTGAAGGGTAGAGTCCATCTACTATAGAGCCCTTTGTGGACACTTAAGTTGACCGTTCGTGCAACTGGTATGCCATTACTGTTACATACAAGCTCGTCGTTCACCTTCACCCTAAGCGCAGTAAATGCAAATTACCAGCGATTTAGCCGTCGATCAGACGATTCTCTCGCTACAAATGTGTCCGCGTCATCCCCTTCCGTTACATTCAACCTTGCGAGCTCCAGCCTGTTTGGTTGCTCGGCCAATTAACGGCCCCCCGGACAGGTCCATTCATAGACACAAAAGTCACTTCGTTCATCTCGATTCCTGATAAGGTGGTTTGAAGGCCTGGATGAGAGGCAGGGAGAGTTTGTCAAGCCGCAATGGTACATTTTGGGACTTGCCAATACCTAGGGGAATTCCCCACTCCAGCGGGATTATCTGCCAACCTCCGGTTCTATTCTCTGTGAGAACCTTTCTGTCAAATGAAAGGCTGGGAGCTCTGCACGCAGTCTGCACGCAGCCAAGACTGGATCTGCAAATAATTGTTGAGCGGAGGAACAATCTCGGAGTAAAATTCCCCATCCCACACATATTCGTTCGAGCCGCCCTCTCACCCCATGTAGGAAGGCTAGCCCGAAAGTGATAGTGTGAACCATGGGACCTTATCGCCAATGCAAGGAAACTCACCGTGATCACGCCTTTTTTCTTTTCTTTTTTTCCCCTTCCTCGACTGATTAGTGCAGCCACTCCAACTCTTCGCTCGCCATCATGGCTACCCTCATAGGGTCAATATACCTGAATGCAGCGAGCTGGCAAGAGATATGCGAGGCAGGATCTGAATCAAAAAGAAGGAAGAAGAAGGAAATTACGATAAATTCCCGTCTGGAAAAAATAAAACCAGGGGGGATTTCTTGCCTTTAATCAACCTTCGAACATCGCTTAGCTTAGGATAGGACGTAAGTAGTCACATAGAGTCTCGACACAACGGCTTACTGTTTAGCTGGGAAAGTCGAACACTGCCGTCCGTTGTTCACGTGGTAATGGCTTTTAAGAAAGCGCGAGCATCTTATTTCTGTGAGACCTATTCATTCCGCGCGTCAGCGCTAATCTCTGAGAGATGCTCATCTTTCCAAATTAACCCATCGGGAACCTTCTTCCACTGTTGGTCCTCGTCTAGCATCTGCAGCATTTGACCCCATTCTTGTTTTATAGACTCAGCTTTCGTTCCATTCCGCGGTCGAATATCAGCAGAGAATGGCTTAGGAAGCATCATGATGCCGTCAGCCATATCATTCATATCTGGAATGATTTCATTGCCCTCGTGGTCCAATGCTCTGTTGAAGTCAAACGCCCAGAGCAATCGTGAGATAGCCAAGAATACCGAGCGGTCCGCGATATGCATGCCTTGGCACCTGCGTCTGCCCGCACCAAACACAAAGTGATCTCTTTTGGTTGCGTCGGGGTTGTTTGCGGCGTCTATAGATGTTTGGTGGTCGTCTATGTAGCGCAAAGGATCAAACCGCCGGGGGTCTGGATGCCTTTTAGGATCATTATGTACCGCCCTAGTGGCAATAGATAAGAGTATCAGCAAAAGAATCCTTAATGTCAGTCGGAATAGCGACGGATCTGAGTATGACGTACCAAACGTTCATGATAACTATTGAACCTTTGGGAATACGGTAGCCCATATACGAGTCATCTTGGATAATAGCATGCGGTATCCCTAACATGAAGCCTGGCATCCATCGCATGCTTTCTTTTGCGCAAGCGCGAATATACGGAAGATTTGGAACATCATTCAGATCCGGCATGCGGTCGCCGCAAACTGAGTCCAATTCTGCCTGGGCTGCACTTGCTACCTCGGGATGTATGACCATAGCCTGAATGAAACCAACCAGAATGGACGCTGTGGTCTCGGAGCCGGCCTGCAGTAACGAGCCGCCAAAGTAGGCAGCAAGATTATCAGAGAACCTCACACTCTTCTGCATCTCAACAAGGTCAACGCAAACACATGGCTGTATTGACTTGTTCTTAGCGTACTCATCCGTCAGCTGGACTTGACCACATACCTTTGCCTTTCCACGTTTGAGATCCTCTTTTGTCTTCAGATACAAATCTCGGAACAGCTGCAACTCTCGACGATGGAGTTCCCTTCCTTCCTTTTTGATTGGTAGCATAAACTCTGGTAGGTTCCTCAGAAGTGGTATCAGGTCTAGCAACGTGGCTGTCTAAGAATATCCCAATTAGACACGAGCCCTCAACGCTTAGCTCTCAACGCTTCCTCAACGTCGTATGTCCATGTAAACTCACTCTGGATCCAATCAGCTCAGAACTTCGATCAAAGATCTAGATTATGTTCGTCAGCATTCTATTCTATGATTCATGTGCAATCTAAATACCTCGAATGCTTCTTTGAATCGTTTGTCATGCATAGTTGTAGTCCGAAATCCAAATGTCATTTGCGTTGTTAAGGATGCTGTATATCTCCTGAGGTGGCTTATGAACTCGCTCGGACTTTCGAGAAACCCAAGAAGCATCGCCTTATTTTCCAGATCTTGATAGGGTACGTATGTTCGTGCCGCAGAAACACCCAAAATTCGATGTGCCATTTTCCGGGCCAATGTCCAAGCACCATCGTTTGGCTAAAGACAAGCAGTCAGTTGAATTGAACCGATGTAGCACATTATGAGTTTGCACATATACCATAAACAAAATTCGAAGCCCTCCACTGAGAACGTCTTGTGCAATGTATGCTTCTGGTCTTGAAGAATAAATAGCGCCCTTTTTGTCAATAAGATCCCTGATTGCTGCATCTGAATTGAGAACAATCATAGTCTTGGTGCCCAGGATCAGCGAGTAAATAGGTCCATATTCCTGAGCCCATTTCTCAAACTGCAAGTGACGCTTTTCGGAAGGGATTTGATGAAGATTACCAAGAATGGGGATAGTTGGTGGTCCTGGCGGGTAGTCTTTGGGTCTCTGGCCAACCCTTAGAGATGCTGCAAGAGCCAGGATAGCCAAGGCCGCAAGACCAGCATACGCCCAGCAACTGGGTTCGAATAGAAACATGCTTACAATGTGTGAGCAACAGATAGCGGTGTACTATGATAGCACTAGAAAGAATTAAGAATAAACAACCAGGAGCAATGTTCCTACTTGGGAATCGCACCACTATTCAATGTGCGACCCATGGTGCGCTCGCTTCTCGTTATTACCTTCCTGATGATACTGGCTGGTGTACGGCGGTGGAAAGCCGATAGGAACGCACACAGCCTGGTTGTCTTTCGAAGTGGCCGGCAGCAGGGCTTGCATGAGGCACACCCAGAAAAGGCTACGGGCATGGCAAGTTATCCCGAGTCTCCACCAGACTCCATGCACGCTGAAGGACCTCAACAGGGATTGAGTGGACCGTCCACACGGCACTGCTTGGCCACGGAGAGACGGATGGGCTGGCTGTGTGTTGTTTGGTTGGCGGCTTTACAAATATTGCCCCCTAAGTCCGTATTTTCCGCATTTTCACCTTTGGTGCGGAGTAAAACACATGACGTGGGATCACTGAGTTAGTGGCTACAAGTTGCATCATGTCCCTTGGCTACGGGCATATAAATTTCCCATCTCGCACGGGACTCTACGTCCAATCTAGCGCATCGCAAAAATCAATCTCTGGAAATATTCCAATATTACTTTTGTCTCGCATGATGACAAGCAAGGTTGTTCTCGTGACTGGCGCCAATAACGGCATTGGTTACGAAACCGTCAAAGCTTTCCTCCAGTCTCCCAGTCAATACCATGTCTTCCTCGGAAGCAGGTCCTTGGAAAAAGGCAGAGCCGCTCTTGAGAAAGTTGTTGCTGAAACCTCAGGCACATCTAACACGGTTGAACTTCTTCAGATTGACATCGAGAGTGACGAATCTATCGAAAAAGCCTTCCAGGTAGTGCAACAGAGTCAAGGCCGTCTTGATACGCTCATCAACAACGCTGGTAGCTGACTCTCCGTCAAAATTGCAACGTTCCCATTGTCATGCTAACTTCTACTAGGCGCTGCTTTTGATGGAGATTTTGTCCAAGGCAAGATATCCTTGAGAGATTGCTTCAACAAAGCCTACAACGTAAACGTGTCTGGCACCAATGTCGTAACATGGACTTTCATTCCGTTGCTCCTCAAGTCCGCTGAGCCCCGTCTGTTGTTTGTGGCTGGCCTGTCCCAAATGACCCAGGCAGCCGAAGCCTACTTCCCCACCCCTCCTCAACCCGCAGGATGGCCCAAGCAAATTGCCTTTGAGACCATCGGATATCGCTGTAGCAAGACAGCTTTGAGCATGCTCATGTTGGATTGGAACCATAAGCTGAGAGCAGACGGCATCAAGGTCTTCAGTGTCAGCCCAGACTTTTGTATCACAGGACTTGGTGGTGGTATGCCAGAAGAAGCAGCCAAGGCAATGGGAGCAGTCCATCCTAGAGAAGGCGGCCGAAGGCTGCTTGCCGTCGCTGAAGGGGGTAGGGATGCTGATGCAGGAAGGATTATTGACAAGGATGGGTTTCTGCCATGGTAGAAATGCTGATGTGATATATAATTGCACTCACCAGCATCACATGTAGATTTGATTGGTCATCGGGGAATTGTGAGTATGTGCCAAAATCGAACTACATAATAAGGACTGTGAGGATGTTCCTAAGCAAAACACAATCAATTATACTCTGAGCGGAAATACAACTGTGCATAATCTTTTTCTTCTGTGATCTATCTCGAGATGAGTTTCCAACGACACTTGGAATTCAGCATGGGAAATGTGGTGGCTACCTAGAGAACGGTCGTTTCAGATCGAGGGTTTACTTCAGAACGGCAACTGCACTACCCGTACTACCATATTCCCTCTCTAGCTCCACAGTCCGTTCACCTCTGGAAGGCGGGGAGTGTAGTACATAGTCATGTACAGACCAGTCTTGGGTGTGTAAGTAATGGATACCCAGGTGTGTGTTCCGGCGGACTGGCCGAGGCTGTTCTTGGGGCTACATCCAAAGATTAGTCAAAAGACAAGCAGGTATGGATAGTAAAACTTACAAAGCATATTCCAAGTCAGGCAGATACCTGTCGGCAAAGACGTCGTGATTATGCTTTTTGAACCATGCAGATAGGCGCTCAGAGAGCTGAGCGTCGGTCTGCTCGAGCACCCAAAGGGGAAGATGAAGCTTGACTTCCATCTCTATCTCCTCTTGGCCTTCTTCGCTTGGCCTCAGCTCAAAGGCGTAGACGGCAGTGGGGCCGAACAGGACCTTCTTGTCGTCAGACTTCGAACCAGGCTCGAGCGCGAATATGTGGTACCACCACTCATCAATGGCCTTGAGGCTTTCCTTGATGGTAGTTGACTTCAGTCGACCTCCTAGGCTAAAAATTTCCTTGGCCTTATTCAGAGAGTCGACAGAGGTCTCGTTCAGGTAGACCTTGACTCTAGAACGAGGGTTGTCGTCGCAATCAATGGCCACCAGGAAAGGCTGAGGCGGCTTCTCATGCGGCAGAGAATCCAGGTAACCCTCAAGAGCGGCGGCGGATTGGTTGTAGGACGGGCTCCATTTGCGAATCGAATCAAATACAACCGTCTTCTGAGAGACCCCAGTGTAAGTAGCCTTGAGTTGGGGAACAAAGTAGGCTTTTGCGACAGGACCGCCGTGGTCCAGGTCAAAGGCAAGCAGGACGCGAGCCCTAGCTTGTCCAGGTAGCAGCTTGGCGGCAATCTCATCGCTCGCTTCAAAGGGCACGGAGGTCTCCTGGAAGAAATGCTCAAATCTTTTCAGGTCAATGCCAGGAACGTGCTTCGACATGCGTGTGATGACGTCCCGGGCAATGTTCTGGTTGAAGGGGTCGCTGCTAGTTCCTGACTCACGACACGCCGGTTCCAAAGTGAAGCGGACGAGTTGATCGGGGCTGTTTTCCTTCCAATTCTGACTGAACTCCAAGGGTGACTTGTCATGGGTGAGGCCCGAAGTGTAGTAAGGCTTTCCATATCTTGGTCGAACACCAAGAGCGGGAGCAATCCACTGGTGGAACCAACGGAGATAGTACTGTTGCTCTTCCTCACTGTAACGGTTCTTCTCAAGAAGGGCAGCCAATGAGGGGCTTAGCGATTGCCACCAGAAAGCCTGGTCCTCTCTCTCACAACCAATTTCATGGTTGACCGTTTCAAGGCAAGACAGAGTCTGGCGATAGGCGCTGATTTCTTGCCAAATGGACATGATTTCTAAAGTTGATCTGAACTGTTTGAAACTGGCAGTATGGTTCGAGATGAATTGTTGCAGGTTAACGAACTAGCATTGTGCATTGTTCTTATTGTGATAAAGCTATATAGACGGGCTTCTTGTTATATGTCTTCTACTCAGCGATTCTCCGCAATGTAGCATCGGCACTTTAGTCGACGGATAAAATACACAAAAACACCACTCAAAACCCTCAGAGACCCTGACTCGGCCACTTGACACGTCTCTTCTCCAAAGCAAGCCTATACGTGCTACACTGACTGGCTATTATTAATCACCCATATGGAGAAAGTATTCAGAACCTTTGCTATGCCTTGCGGGGCAGTCCCTCGTCAATTCGAAACCCTCCAGCAACGGGATAATGATACTCCGCTGTGGTATAATATGCCAAGCACGGTTTGCGCAGTCATGAGTAGTAGGCCCGAAGAGACTAACACCCCTGCATCAAAAACAATTCACTTGCCTCTAAAGCTTCGTTGGGAATCCTGCCCTTCTCCCCTAGTTGATGGTTGGCAAGTGATCGGCACAAGGCACGAGGCACGAGGCAATTGCTCATCATATCTCATATCGTGCAGGTTTGGAATACTTTGTCTGTCAGGCTCTTGTAGCACTGCCTGTCACGGAGACCTGAAGTTCCACGTGTCCTGTGATGCGATTGCCGGAAGACAGTGCGTCGCAGACGGCGCTCGGCCTTCGTCCATCCTTGCTGACAACACGGATGCAGGCTAAAGGGTGCACAGCAGTACCCTGTCACATCACATCACAGCGAAATCGATTGTACGCACCCCCCACCCCTGCTCCACTAGGACAGGGACCCGAAGTGCTGTTGTCAGGGGTGATAATGCTGGTCGACCAGACATGGTTTGCTCACAGGGAAGATGACAGATTTATTTTGTGCACTATACCGAGATACATGAGCTTCTTGTGATCAAATCGCTGAATGCCATCATGTGCAACGGAGCATATCCCCGAAATGACATTCCTTTGGGCCGAGCTAGGTAATGCCGATCCCTCTTTTGCATCTGCATGCTCGGCACACCAACGCGGCACGGGATACGCGATGCAGGCCCTATTCTATATTCGTACGACCACGTTGATGGGGGGGAGACCGCGAAGCTTGCTCTTTGTGCCGCTTGCACGCGCTGACTACGTCCGCAACGTAGCAATCGCCTCATCTGCAAGTAAGATTCAGCTCCCCAAGAGTGTGGTTGCTTGCATAGCTGTCGAAACGATACGGCTGAATTGGCGATTTCGTGACGAGCTCGACAGGCAATACTGTATAAACCTCTTTTAGTCCTGAAATACGTCGAAGTCGAGAGACGTGGACAGTCTTCTCGAAGGATTCATTGTCCCTGACGGCATCACATCCATGTGCTTTTCTTATCCACTTTCCACGTGAACCCATGTTTGATCAATTCGAGTAACTCCGCGTGGCTTACTTGGCCATCAGGGGCACGAATCCTCAGCTCACGCTGCATGATTCCTAAAGACCTACAGTAGTAACGATGCTAGGTTCCGAATGCCTGCCAGATCTTGATCACACCGTAATCTCAGCTCAGTTGATGCTGACATCCTAGAGGCGAGATCGCGCCGCGTCTTGCGAATCGAAAAGTCCTGCTTGTAGTCAGCTCATGCGAGAATCATGTGGCACCCCTACAAGAAGATTCTCTTTATGCACGACTTTCAGGGGGTCGCGTAGTCCATTCTGTATAAATATTAAGAGAATGAACGAACAGTCCCAATGATCTGCACCTCCTCCAAGCAAGCACGAGCACCATCATCATGGGTCAATTCAAGTTCCTCGCTCTCTGCGGGCTTACGCTCTCTTCCTTTATTCCACAGGTTGTGGCCGCTCCTCACAGCTGTCCTGATGGACTCTGCCTCGTCACCCGCACCAATGTGTCCAATGACCAGGTTTCGCGCGAGCTAGGTCCGTTACTGTCGTGCGGATCCAAGATCTTTGGGCCGGAGGATCCCAACTTCGCCGAGTCAACCACAAGATTTCAGGCCTTCCAGCCTCCCAACATTGAGCTTGTGGTACAGGTCGCCAGAGAGAGAGATGTTTCGACTGCGGTGAGTCTTCTTTTCGTAGTAACTTTACCTTAGAAAGATTCGACGCACTAACGCTACGAAGATCTCATACGCCGATCGTAATAGTCTTCCCTTCTATGTTACAAACCGACGCCATGGCTTAGCTGTGTCGCAAGGAAGTTTCAGTGGTATTCAGATTGATGTGACGCAACTGCAAAACATCACGATCAGCGAAGATGGTACATATGCCTTGTTCCAAGGTGGTACCTATGATCAGCAAGTCATTGAATACCTCTGGGAGAGAGGTTACGTTACCAGTGAGTACACTATTATGTTCCAATTCCTATTTCATGATTGTTAGGCCATTTACTGACGTGGCCCATCTCGACAGCAACGGGGAGTTGTGCGTGTGTCGGAATGCTTGGTCCCGGTCTCGGTGGTGGCCATGGCCGTTACCAAGGCCTTTACGGTCTAATCAGTGACAATATTCGCAGCCTAAATGTGGTCCTTGCCAATGGGACAGAGATTTATGTTTCCAATACGTCCCATCCTGATTTGTACTGGGGCATGCAAGGCGCAGGCCACAACTTCGGCGCAGTTACAAGCTTCGAGCTCAACATCTTCCCCCGCCTTGTTGACACTTGGTATTTCAAAAACTACCTCTACACCGAGGACAAGCTTGAGGAACTTTTCGAGCGCCTGAATACTCTTGACAACATGGGAACCCAGCCTGCAGAGCTGATGAATTTCGGCTTCTTCCACGTCAACACTGAGTTTAACGAGACGCATGTTAGTGTGGCCCTTTCTTGGCTTACCTTATGCTCCTCTTCCCCCTTAGCCGAAATGCCCTAGCTAACTTCTACGAAGCCACTGATCTGGTGGTCTTTCTCTTACGCCGGCCCGCAGGCTGATGCAGAGGCATACTTGGGGCCATTTGACAGCCTCGGCCCTATAAATGTTACCGATGGCAATGTTCCATATCCCGAGGCTCTTCACGCTGTGGGGACCGGTCTAGATGACCCAATGTGCGATCATGGAGTGAACCACATCGTTGGTACTGCAGGTACACAGCTGTACAACATCACCACCCAACGCGCTGTGTTTGAACTGTTTCGGGAAAAGATCGCCGAGCACCCCGGCCTCGTCGCAACTTACGTCGTCATGGAGGCTTACTCGCTCGGAGCCGTTCTGGCAAAAGACCCAGATTCTTCCGCTTTCCCTATGCGCGACGATTATTTGTTGTTGTAAGTTTTGGGGTTTCCTCATTTTCTTCCCGTTATCCCTTTCCTCTTCTGTCTTCTCGCATTTCACTGCCATAGCATGCTAGGAACTTGTTCTGACCTATTGACAGGCAAATCTCTGCCAATTACTTGCCGGACCCCTCCCTCGATGCGCCTGCTCTGGAGTGGGCTCAGCAAACCATTGACCTGTGGAACGAGGGTCAGCCAGAGAGACGTCCAACCACATACGTCAACTATGGACTTGGCACTGAGTCATTGGAGTCTATATATGGCTATGAGCCATGGCGCTTGGAGAGGCTGAGGGATCTCAAGAGACGATACGATCCTTACAACAAGTTCCGTTACTACGTTCCCCTTATTCGGGATGATTGAGCGCAGTGTCATCAGTAGAGTATCGTAAGTCTGGGGGGGGGATTTCATGGTGGTTTACCTGGGGCCCGACTTTCTGTGTACACATTTAGCCACTTAGAAAGCATTTGTCTTGTTAGAGATAGGTTGATCCTGCGTTTTCGTTTACTTCAATAAAAGATAGAGTCTGCCAAATCCATATGTACGTTCAACATTTCATCTCTCTCCAGGTATCGCACGCTCTTTAAAGTTCGTCATGCATGTGAAAAGAAAAACGAGGGGCTCGAACAATTGAAATAAAAAGAATTTGACCCACTCTTCCAGGCTAGTCGTAAGTAGGATTTGGTTTGTCTGTTTCACCTCTTCTGTCGCCGCGTCTACATGTTACTCTAAAGTAGCTGAATTTGCCAAGCAAATCAGGAACCATGTACCGCGCCCATAGCTTACGACCGGGGCTTTGATAGCTGGCTGAACATAACCATAGCGATAGGGTCTTGGGAAGTAGGTCAAGACAGAAAATCAAAAATAAAAGATTGAAGACCATGTGCTATTTATCCACTGTCTTCTCCTGTTTCACCACGGCGGTGAATTCCAACTACAAACCCATTGGAGCATTTACTATACAGAATCAGGAGTGTTGTTTGCATGGTCACATATACTTACTACACGGCATGCACAACGCTGAAAGATTGAAACGTCGAATCGTCGGAGAAAATTCAACCTTTTGATGCAGAGTAGGTTTCTATAACCTCATACCCACTGTATCTCGGGTTTCACTGCTATGCAATTCTGAATAGAGGGAGTCCCCAAAGGCCTTCAAGATGGCTGTGTAGATCTGCACTCATAATCATAAATACTCCATCTCATCCGATTCTATTTCATTGTAGTATGTTGCTTGGCACAAATACGCGAAATGGACCAGGCGGTCGTGGAGGCGGAGACATCGTTTCCCAAAGGGGAAACTAATCTCTCATTGGAGCGTCACCTTATCCCGCTTGGTCACCCGATTTCACGGGCCCGCCTACGGGTCAATTTCAATGAAGGCTCCCGGGGACGGATGCAAGGCTTTAAGTCCGGACTCTCTTAGGGGATCTTGAGACTTGCCGCGCGCGCGTGTTGAGACGATGCCATCATCCATGCTGAAGCAGCGTATACAAAGACTTTAGCCCAAGGATTTTCCACGTACACTTCCTTCAAGCATACTTCTTTCCCGGAGCATCTAATACTTCCTAGTTTCCTGTTTACATTATCATCATGGATACGAGCGAATTCCTTCGCGCGCAGCGCGAGAATCTCCCCATCTTGTTGCGCAAAGAACATGTTGAAGGCAAGACCTTCATCATCACTGGCTCCAATCACGGCATCGGCCGTGAAGCCGCCCGCCACGTCGTGCGCATCGGTGCTGCTCGCGTCATCCTAGCCGTGCGTTCCATATCGAAAGGCGAAGAAGCGAAGGCCTGGATCGAGTCCACTACAGGCATCAAGGGCGTCGCACAAGTCTGGCATCTCGACACGACCGACTGGCAGACCGTGCGCGCCTTTGCAAACCGCAGCCTTGCGGAGCTTGACCGCATCGACGGCTTCGTGCAGAACGCAGCCGTCACTGTGGGCGATCACGAACTCAACAAGGAGGGCTATGAGCTGTCGATTGCGGGAAATGTTATCGCAACTCTGATGTTAGCGTTCCATCTGCTGCCGCGGATGTGCGAGACTGCTAAGAAGTATGGTGGAACACCGCACCTCGTTTTTCTGACCACGGGACTGGCATTTACCCAGCCTGATGCAATGGAGCTTGTCGACCATGAAGGCGGCGCGTTCGCGGCCTTGAACCGAAAGGGCGAGTCACCCTTCAAGCCTTCACCAAAAAGGTACGCCCAAAGAGTGATACGGGGAAACATCCAGATGGCTGCTCTGGGAAAAGCTAACGTACAACAAAAGATACTCGGTATCCAATATCTTCAAAGTCCTGCTCATCCGAGAATTCACCAAATTGTTTCCATATTCCGAAACAGGGGTGGTCATGAATATGCTGAATCCCGGATACTGCAATACCGGATTGGCAAGAAATGGCCCTCTAGGGTTCCGAATTGTCTTCAATATCGGAGGCCTACTCATCGGAAGGTCACCTGAAATGGGAAGCCGAACTATATTGCACGCGATGCAAGCTGGACCCGAAAGCGATGGTCATTTCCTCTCGGACTGCAAGATAAAAGAGTAGGCTTCTATTCGAAAACACTAAACAAACGGATTACTAAACAGTACAACATGCTAACCATCTCGACTTAGTTACATCGTCACTGATTGGGTGACTAATGAGAAGGGCCAAGCCGTTCAGAAAAGGGTGTGGGACGACTTCCTTGAACGAGTAGAGAAGATTGAGCCGGGCCTGTTTCAACGTGTAAGCAGTATTCTGCCAGAGGACAGGAGGCCATGATCGCATGTTGGTTGGATAAGTAGAGACGCTATAAATAGCGGTCATGTTGGCTCAATTTCATCAATAATCATTCTGGCACAACTCCCACATTCTCTTCCCTGGGTCTCCATGAAGTAAATGAACCCAAGGGACACTTTGCAGCTCTTCGACGACATTCTCCCATGTTTTTAGACCCATCTTTCGACTGGCTTCCGCAACCATTGGAGAAATCCACTGATAGTCCGACTCCTCCTTGCAGAAAGAGAGTCCGCTGAGAAGTGAAAGCCAAAGCCAAAGTATTTCAGGGCATGATGGATCGTGGGACAGCTTCGTGACCAGTCGCCGCACATTGCCCGCGACGGCGGGGTAACACAGCATGCGTCGGCGGCCAAAATGAAATAAAAAGCTGACAGCGAACGCCAAAAACCCGTAAAACCAACCCCGCTGCACATCATCGAGTGCATGTACCTCGTTCTGCTCAATTCGAATACATCGGTAAGTCAATGATAGAATTATGGCTGTGTAATCGTCCCAGCTAACCATTGGCGCGTGGAAGAAGTTGTTGAAGAGTTCTGTTGTGTGGATGACCTCAACGGCCAGCCGCGATACGTCTTCGGAAGCGTGAGAGAATACTTGGAGAAGAGGTACATAGCGATCATCAATCCCATCTGTGGTTGAGGACATGATATGGCTTGGTACATCAAGTAAGCAAAACCGAGGAGTCGAGCCCGTCAAAAGAGCAAACTCCACGTCGGCTCTAGAGCAAGCACACGGTTAGCACATGCTAGTATGATTTAACTGGCACACAACAGCGTGCCGCCAGGCCACAACTGACCTGCAGATCTTATGCATTACCCGCTTGGCGTCGGGTCCCTTGAAGGAGCCCAAACCGCCACGAAGCTCCACCAAGCACTGTAATCCATCGAGGTGAACCTTGGTGCGTGCATGATCACCCCGCAGCATCTCATTCATGGCGAGGACGAACACTAGTGACAGGGTGCTATCCGATGTTGCATCGGCGCTCGACAGCCTCTTGTTTACGATGTGAACGGCGCGGGACAGATGACCAAGGGCAGCAGATGACTCTTCAACTCTATTAAGATAGAACTGAAGGCAAGTTGTGGTGATGGCAAGGGAAGCATGAAAGACTGGGCAATGTTAGAGATCTAGGCCCAGCAGACCCGTGAGTCAAGGGAGCCAATGTCACGATGGTGTCTGTAGAGGAATTCTTACAAGCTTCGTCCACAAAGAGGTTCTGGAACCAGCGCGTCTTGTAGAGGTCCGTAGAGTGACACAGCTCGTGAGGGTACAGTGCGTCGGCAATAATGCTGAAGCCTGGGCCGCGGCAGAAGTCAGTGCAGTCCAGACCTGGAGGCTGGCCCACTCACATTGGTGAATACGCATCTTTTGATACGGCGTCCAGCAAACACCGCTAGCATATGTAGCAACATCATCGCCCACCCAGCGGCTCAGAGTCAACGGTCCATCTTCGGGACGTATAGACTCAAGCTTTCCGGCGGTAACAGGGGCACGCGGTCGTTGGGTACGGGCGACGGTGCGGCCGGCGTTGCGTCCCTTCATGACATGGCTCCGGACCATGCGCCGCGTCTTGGTGTCTACAACTACCCGGTTGTTGTTCCCGCCCCTGCAGGCGACAAATTGTATGGTCATTTTGGGGGGAGCTGCTGAAGATGGCTGCTAGGTGGCTTCGGCGTGCTGCGCAGGGAACCGTTGGGCATGGGGATGTGGGTGCTGACGCGGCGATGGTTTGCTGTCACGTGGTGGGAGTATGGTGTTCGGTAACGTTAATTGACTCAATTCAGTCTTGGCTTCACCCAGCAACTCGTGACTTACCCTATACATCCATTTTTTATTAATTCAACATTTCTTTCTGAAATGTTTAATACTCGAATCAAGTGAATAGTGATATCTAAGCGTGTATAAAGCGTCCCTCAGAACTTGGTCTGACTTGGCAAATCGTCTAGGAAGATATGTCTCGACTTAACAAATCCAGAGCTTCTAATTGTGCCCTGCTTGTGGTTCTAAGGTGGAATATAGGCAACGGGTAATAGCTGCCCCTATGATTGCGTCCTGCTAGGGTTAAAATGTCATGTTTGCGGGTCCAGCCAGAAGATTGACGGGATTAACGTTTGACTGTCACTGCTTCACGGGGTCCGCCTCGTGCATTACAGGCCAAGGCCGGACCAACTCATGCCTATGCATCCAAGTGAAGTATCTCGTGTGAGCCAATGAGAGATTAGTTTCCCCTTCTAGAAAGAGCCAACTGCAGGGGTGAACATTAAGGTTCTCACTTCTCAAGTGTCACGAATGGCGCGCCCGGGGCAGGGGTTCATTTCACCGCCCCTTGCAAGGGCCTTGCATGGGCGTCGAATTCAGCCCACTCCAAGTGTATCCGTCTAGTTGCCACCCCCCCCCCTTCTTTAAGACGGTAAAGGATCTGCTGGACATAACATGTGGGCCTACGGACTACTCATGCAGCAGTTCAATGATACTCCGTGCCCCTGCAAACGACATTTCGTTAAGCGTTTCCTCATAGAGTATTTCGGCGATGCGTCGACCTTCAGGCTGATATACAAGAGGCGGCATACTGGGGTTTCAAGGTCAGCGGTTAGTCTCTCTTGGCACGAAGGATTATACAGTGTTGATCGTACTCACGGCTGGATCTTGGCATCCTCAATGTAGTGGCCATGGGCTTCTTCTCCGAGAACAGCTGCTGCATGGACAATTGTGCGAGCTCCAAGCGAGCAGGTACGGCCCACCAAGCGCGAGAAAAGAGCGAAGGGGATGCGAATCAATCCATCGGCTTGGCGGCCGAGACCTGATCCGCGGCAGAATCCGGGGTTCGCGCAAACAACAGTGACCTTGCTCGCCGACACCTTCTGTGCTAGCTGTGTTAGAAACAGCTGTCCGAGAAGCTTGGACGTTCCATAGCGTTCCGCCATATCCCAGTGTTCCATCTTCTGCTTGAAAGCTCGAAGAAGCGGTTCCGACTGTCGTTCCTCAAATTTGGTCCATGCAGAAACATCAGAGGAAACCAGTACGATGCGGCCCGGTGTCTTGCCGACTGTCTTTTCTTTGATGACAGGCAATAGTAGCACAGCCAGGAGAACGTTGGATAGATAGTTGATCTGTATGTCCTCTTCGTAGCCAGTCGAACCGAAGGACTCCCGAACGTTGAATAAGCCCGCATTGAGAATAGTAATGTCAAGGGAAGGTAGTTCTTGAGCACGCTTGGCAAAATCCATTATCGACTCATAAGACGAAAGGTCCAACTTCCAAACGTTGATGCCGCCCTTTGGAAGTTGTCGGCCGCGTGACAGTTTCTCCAGCGCATCGTGACCTTTCGCCTCATCTCGCACTGCCAGTATAACATCAGCTCCCAAGTCCAGAAGCTGCCGTGCCGTCTCGAACCCCAGCCCACCGTTGGAGCCTGTCACTATGACCATTTTACCGCTCAGGTCAACATCGCGTTTCAACACTGGTGGGGACGTAACACAGAATTGGCGGTAGAGAAAATGAAGGGTAGATGCTCGAGTCTCCGGCCGAATACCAAATAGCTCACCCATTGTTAATAATTAACAGATACGAATGGCAGGTTTAGCTGCTCTTGGATTGCTGTGATGCGACGTGAGGATTTAAATGCATCCATGGCTATAACGCACCCCACGTACTCAAAGTACGCCATGGAAACGGCATATCCGGGACGGAGTATATATTGCTCCACCACACAGTGATGTTTCCTTGCCCTAATCAAAAGAAATCTCGGCACACAGGCTCTTGTGAGATCCCGCCCCAGCAAGATGGAAGACGAAGGCGACAAGATGGCTTGTGTAGTAGCTAGCTCGGATCCTGCTTCGAAGAGGGGTGTGAGATCTGAGCAATACACTTAGGGTACTACGTAATAAAAAGCTGAGAAATGATAGCCCGAGATGTCCAAGCTAAGTAGAAGAATGAGGAAATAATTATGGATAGAGTGAAGAAGACATCTAGCAGTCAAATGGCTGGATGGAAGATTATAGAGTAATCCCACAGCGCATCGGTAGAAATCACATCGTTGTATGCTAAGTCTAGTTATATTTTCTCGACAGTGGGGATTGACGTGAGTCTTATCAAGAATCTCCTGAGGAATCACTGGAAAGCTCTTATACACCGTGTTAGAGATGAACGTGGATTACGTTAAACCACACCACCCGATATGGGGAAGCCCATCTCAGACAATCAGGGAGAGTTTTCCCGCTCAAGACGACATCTTCCTAATGTCCTTCACTCATAGACGCAACCAGTTTGCCCCGCGATCATCTTGTATTCTTAAGACATTCACTGCAGCCGCCCCTCTAGAGAGATCTCGGAACCACAGCATGCTTGTGCCTGTTCTTGACAAGGATCTCTTCTCGATACAGCCAGGCCAGCCCTAGGAAAGTGCCAGGACCCCCAACAACAGCCAGGCCAAGGGCGTAGGAGATCAAGGTCAGCCAACCTGTGTGGATCATGCCGGCCCCCTTGAGATCCCATGTGAGAAGCGCTATCCACAGGGCGTTGCCGAGGACGAAGAAGACCGTATCCCACTTAAGAAACTCGACATAAGCATCTTCGATGCTAAATTCGCTGACGTGGCGGATTGGAAGGTGCGGTAGGAATATTTCGGTAAATGACGGACGATCAGTGCGCCAGATCGTGTACTGCCATACCACGGCGGTCACCGTGACGAGAACCACAATGGTCCGACGTATCGCAGTCAAGTCGCCCGTAACATTGTAAAGACGGTCACTATCCACCGTCGATGGTTTCAGTATGAAGCGTACCAAGAAGAGCTGGCCAAAACTAATCCAAATTGGAAATAGAGCCCACAGATGGCCGGCGATTTGGCGTTCCGTTTGATCAGGGATGGAAAGAGCTCTGATGTATGTGGCATAGTGAGCAAGCAGGATGGCGGGAAGCACTAGGTTTGTGTAGGTCTTATCCGTGAGGCGCTTGTCGAGAGCTGCAAAGTTGGACACTGGGCTAAGAATGTAGTGAGAGAATTTCCACAGGGCGGCGAACAAGGCAATGCCCCTCATGTTCAACATGCCCCAAATGACAATGCTGTGAGACAATTGTCAGCATCAAGCTCAGGTCTCTTGTTTTGAGCCAATATCGAACGTACGGCGTGATTATTGTGAGATGATTTGCCCTGCGCGCCGATTCAATCATGGTGATGGCGTACCAGATGCCGTAGTCGGCGTAGAAATTGAGCATCTGGAGGAAGCAGTTTTCTCCACTGATCAAAAACTCTATGCTGCCGACCCGTGTGAAGTCATCGATGAACGGCACGTTGTAAATCTTCTGCACCAAGTGAATGGGTGCATCTCTGTTTCTTGGACGATACACACCCTCCTCCAGCACGTCTCTGATGAGATCAAAAGGTACAAGTCCAGAAATGATGAAGAAAGAGACAAAAGCAAGCACAAAGAGAGGCAAGGCAACCAGGGCCCGGAACCAGAGATTTTCCTTCTTACCAAAGCCATGTGAAGGGTTAAAGGGCATGGTACCCTCCATCGAACGAGGCGGAATGGGAAGATACTCGATGTATGGAGCGCCAATAGCCATGTCGCAGAACAAGTCGATGCGGCTTTCAGCTGAAAGGGGCGCTAGATAGGGAACTAAGACGCGCTCGGCGAGGGTATGCAGGGCTGATAGGCGCCCGAGTTTTCCGGACGCGTTGACATTCTCTTCGGCCCGTGCGTGTAAATTATTCGGCGCTCCGTGTTCATACTGATGGAGTGCTGCCTTGATCTGTGTCAGCGTTGGTGAACTAGATGATGCGTAGGCCTTTTTGCTGTCTGTGCTGCCATTGCTGGTAGGAACGACATGGGATCCTCCCCCAGCCCTGGTCTCGGTAACGAGACGGCAGAGCGTATTGGCAAGGGCAGCGGCTGTTTCCATCCCCAGCATGCCCCCGGCCCCGGTATGTGGCGTCATCTTGTGCACACTGTCGCCAAGGCACACGACACGACCTGCCGTCCAGCGAGAGAAGTGCGCCTCTTCGAGAGGTAGCATGGTGGCCACTTCCCTGGCGTTCCACACGTCAGCAAACTTGACTGCGCCTCCGGGCCGCAGCGGCACGTCGAGATGCTTGCGTGCAAAGTCCGTTGCGTCTTGGTCGCTGTAGCGGGGAATCTCGTCGGCCTGGTAGATGCGGTCCATGCGGGCGTAGACAAACCAGAACAGCTTGCCCCGTTCGCCGCTGTAGACGACGACCGTCAGATCCTTGTCCCAGGTATCGTCCGACGTGCCAGGACCGAGCCCGGTAACGGAACCGGAAATGCCGAAAAGACATTTGTACTCGGCCGTCATGGCTATCACGAGTTTGGTCAGTGATCGAGATCATGTCGCTCTCGCCGAGAAGCCACTTACACCGGCGCTCCTTGGCCACATCGATATTGGTGGCTGCTTTCCACATTTCCTCGCGTACCTTGCTGCGCACACCGTCAGCGCCCACGACAATGTCGCCGTGGTGAGCTGTACCGTCAGAACAGAAGACGGTCGCTCCGTATTCGTCTTGTTCAACTCGTTGCACCTTCTTGCCCGTCAGGACTCGGCCCTTGCCGTGTTGAAGGTGATCTGCTAAAGATTGCAGCAAAGTGCGTCTCTGAACCAAGGCCAAAGGGTACGACATCCGTACACCAAGCAGCTTTGCCATGTCAGTGCGCTCTGGAAGCAACGGCCGACCCCGCGCGTCGAGCACGCCACTGTCGGCGATGGGGTCGAAGCCTGGCTCTAGGTCCGCATACACGCCCAGCTGATCGAGAATGCGTGAGCCATTGGGCACAAGAGCTATGCCTGCACCCAGATGCGGCGCAAGGCTGTCTCTGGCCTCCAGGACGAGATACTCTATGTCGACGGGCGCGTGTTGTAGGGCATTCGCTAATGTTAACCCGGCGATGCCGCCGCCCACTATCACTACCTTGAGCGGCCGTTGCTGGGGCATGGAGGTAGACATATTGATTACCGGTAGTCGCCGTGGGCAGCGCGAGTCAAGTCAGGTATAATGGTATTAGCTGACACTCGCAGGATATTGCCGGTTTCAAGCACCCTTTAATGGAGGCGACGTGCGACTACGATAGTGGACGACAGGATGCCATCCCTGCGACGGACTACAGGAACTAAAACCATCTCGCGGCCTCGGCAGCATGTTTAGCACCATCCACGGGTCTTCAGAAGGGCGTCAGGGATGTCGTGGTCTGAGGTTTGCTCGTTTTAACCTTTTTGGACACGGATATGTGTGGGGGACGAGGAGATAGTGACGCAACGCAGTCATTGTTATTCCTCGGCCCCGTCCCGGTGGAGAGCAGAGGAGATTCCAGAGGTACATCCGAGGGGTTTCTGGAGGGTCCTTGTTTGAACTGCCTTGATAGCGCCACAGTCCCTGTCTGCCGATCATCGCGAACAATCCCTGCTGCCGTGCTGGAGTACACTAAGCATGTCTCCCCGGTGAGCAGGGTCCCTGACCACAACGGGCTATAACCGCCCACGATCTGCAATTGGCCACAATGCGCGCACCGAGGTTTTATTGGTGCCTAGAACGATGTCCTCCAGCAGCGAGCATATCTTAATACATCGAGCTGCATGACATATAACACACATGATACCTCGGACTTTCCGACCAAGCCTACTCGTTCGCACAGCATGCAAGAAAGTATCCACCCTGATGCCACCCCCCGCGTTCGGTATCCGGAGGCGGTCGCTACGAGGTTCGGATGAATGAGGCCGGTGGAGCGAACAGGACACGGCTTGATGATGTGATTCGAGATAATCAAAATAAAATAAAATAACGATGACAACTTAGCGTGGTCGGTCGTTTCTGAGAATTCATGAGGCAAAATCGACAAAACAGGCCATAGAAGCAGGATGGAAGGACACTTCGCCACACCAACACAAGTACGCTGGCACATATAAACCGACCCTGTCTATCATCTACATCAGGTCAAGGGTATAGATGTACGCACACAGAACACGTGCAGGATGCGCATCCAGATTCCGGCCCGAAAGACGCCGCACTTGCTGTGCTGCATTTCCTCCTGCTCATCTACCTCTAGGCGTTACGTGTCCTCGACTTCAACCGCAGCGTCTTACGATGTACTCCTCTCGGGGTTGATCAGCGTCTTGCATTCTCGGCCGCAGATAGATATCGCCCATTCCTGTAAGCGTGCAGGTCTTGCGTCTGCAGGGCTGCAGCGCCCCAGACGCACCGGAATCCTTCTGCAGAAAAACTCGCCGGGAGCCTGTGTCGAGCTCACAGCCAAGAGCCAGGGTGCATGATGCTACATCACGACATGTGGGGTGATAAGTATGTGGAACGCGAGAATATCAGGAATAACTAGAAGAGAACCGGGAAATTGATACAAAGTTGATTGAGGTCTTGGGTTTCGTTCTTTGAGGGACACTGCCTAATTATCAGATTATGGCTGCTTATGGAGACATGGTGTTCGACTATCCCCTAACGACTGCTTCCGCGGAGACTGGACAGCAGCGTGTACGGCAGCAGCCCGGCTCTGCAGTAAGTTACCATCACCCCCCATGGCAAAAGTTGTCAGTTGCACCCTTGGACTCTTGGAAACTGATTCTATAATTAAAAGTGCGACGAGTGCCGGAGAAGGAAGCTTCGTTGTGATCGAAGGAAACCCCAGTGTCTCGCATGCGTCAACTCAGGAATCACATGCACAACAAGAAATGACTGTGCACCTCGAGGGCCGAAAAAGGGACACCTCAATGCTCTAAGAGAAAAGATAGGTATTCCAACCCTATTCCAAGTTACCAATGCGATCATGAAATCTGTGACGGATCTTGGGGCTGATAAGTGTCATGATAATTTCCACCATGAAGCATTTCTAGAGGCTCGTTTACAAGAACAAGGAACAGTCTCTATATCAACTCGGGATGAAGAACAGAACATCGACAACCAGGAGCGAAGAAGCGAAGGAGAGGGTGCTCCTCAAACGGCCTCGATGCCGGTGACGGATGCAGTGGCCGACTTCAACGCCATCTCCGCCTGGTTAGGACCTGTCGTCTCCACTAAGCCGCCGACAGATGGAAGTGAAGAAGAGTCCAATCTGGCTCAATTCTTCTCCTCGCTAGACAAATCCGCCTTTGGGCTGCAACTGAGCCCACTGGTGTGCAGCGATCTGTGGGTTACATTCTTGCTACACTGGGGTCAGTGCAACCCAAGCTGATGATGGTTGCAACAGCGACCAACTTTACTTTGACCGCGTGCATTCTTTCGTACCCCTAGTGCACAAGTTCCGGTACCTCAGCTGGGCCCGGCAGGTCGACAAGCCAAAGCATAAAGTGTGCCTGCAGTATGCAATGTGGACCTTGGCAGCATCCCTATCCAGTCAGTTCCAGATGATGCGCCGGGAGCTGTATATGGAGACCCGACGAATGCTGGAGTCGTTAGAAGCTGAAACACAGGACACGAATATCAAATGCGTCGAGCAGCTCCAGGCGTGGATGCTCTTGTCTTATTATGAGCTGATCAGCGACTATTACCAGCGAGCACTGGTTTCTGCTGGCAGAGCCTTCCGATTGATTCAGCTTATGAAACTACACGAAATCGATAAGCATCCATCAGTCGGACTTCAGAGTGACTGGGTCGATACCGAGTCCAAACGTCGGACGTTCTGGGTTGCCTACAACTTCGATCGTTTCACAAGCGGGGTTGATGGATTATCGTTAGCCTTTAATGAGGCCGAGGTAGATCCTCTTTTTATTCTTGTATAGCTGGTATTTGAATCTTTGGCTGACCTTGTTCTCCGTTGGCAGATTGGCACGCGATTACCAGCACCGGAGTCAAATTTCATAAATGGGCAGCCTACTGTAATGTGCTTCCTAGCCGACGCGCTTGGCGGCGCAGACGGCGGACGGCCGAGCAGCGCCATGTCCGGTGAAGAGATATCTCCATTCGCGGAATCGGCCATCATGGCTACGATCTGCGGGCGGGTCCTGACGCTGAAGCGGCAGCCAGTGCTTGAGTACGGGACACCAAGCACCACCCAAGCCTTCTATCTGCAGCACTCGTCCATCAATACGCTTTTAATGACTCGTCTCCAGATGCTGACGAGGGCCATCTCCTCTGTGAAAGGGCACCCAGATTCCATGCTCGTGTTCCTGGCTACGAGCGCTTACATGATGATATTTATGCTGTGTGAGACGGTTGAGTCGCGGCCGTCGAGCAGCGACTCTGCACATACGGCATTCACGGACAACAGGCAGAGGTCTCTGGCCGCTGCGAGAGAGCTGGGCAAGCTAATGGCCGAGCTGGCACAGCTCAACTACTTCGAAGTATGTTTCGCCGTCTCTTCTCGTTTCACTCAATGTAACGTTTGCTCGGGTATCGAAACCAAAGAGGCTAACCAGCATTCGCGTTCAGACCCATCCGCTTGCACCAATACCGTTGCTACTAAGCGCTAGGTACTGTTCATCGCATATTGGCCTCGATGATGCTTACGCGGCATTGATGCCAGGGATCGCAGCAGCGTTGTGGGGGCTCACCAATGTCAACGGGCTGGCACAGAACTTTCTCCGGCTTCTTGGATTAAACGTGCCCAGCTCGATTGGTCCCACGGTGGGATAGCGCATGGGCGCAAATACCCGGGCGTTTGGAGTTATCTGGGGCATGAACAAGGGACTGGCTCCATAAGTTATGTTAGAATCTGCGTCTACGCCGTACACTTAGCCTTTTTTTCTTTTTCGACGTACATGAGCCGTCACAGTGCATCATCATCCAACCAATATCGTGTTCTATCATGTGACCGGGTTGAAACTGCCGACAGACGGCCCTGGGGCCATCGCGCGGTAAAGGGGGCATGGGGTAACGGCTTGGCATGTAGGAGCACTATCCTGGACAAGTGTATCATCCTTCCTCCTCCATCCCGTAGGGTTCCCTTTCTATAGATATACTCCCCACGTGATTATACTGTGTTTGTTATTGGCTGTTTCGGTTGTAACCTGCCGACAGACGCCTGCCTAGGGCCATTATGACCGCAGAACAATTGACTGACTAAATTACTCCGAGGGAGCTTCGAGCGGGTTGCATGACCCTTGCGGACTATTGGAAGAAGATGCCCATGATGACCAACTTGGAAACGGGCTTGTGTTACTGGCAATTGATATGTCCCACACGAACCGATAAAACCCCCGTGGAGCTGTTCTCCGAGAGGTTTCTTCCCTGAATGATCCACAATGCTCGATATTATTCTTTATCGAGACGCCGTATGCAGGAGCCTCCAACTTACTCCCGTCCGGACATACGCAGCTGGATCAAATGCGCAGCTAACGCACCAGCCGGTCTGATACAAGCAAGTATGCCTTGCTGAATCTGTTTGCCACCGATAGGGCACTTACTGGCTTAAGGAGACGTTGGAAGACTGTATATTGATGTCAAATAATACATGCATCGCTCTTTTTGTCATGCAACCTTTGCCATGAAAATTACTGTTATTTGATTTATTCTCTGATATACGCGGTTGGCTCGGATCTGCTATCATATCATGCCTTCTTTTGTTATCACTGGTGTCTCAAGGGGCTTGGGTGTAAGTTTAGCTTTGAAACTTGAGCGTAGCCTTTCCTAACTATACAATCTAGTGGGAGTTCCTGAACCAGATTTCCAGCGACCATAACAACACTGTCATTGGAATTGTGCGGAATAAACCACCGACTGACAAGAGGGTTGCAGAGGAATTGGCCGGACGCTCCAACATTACCATCTTGGAAGCTGAGCTGACCAAGTATGAAGATATAAAGGTATGTACAAGAAAATCAATGTGCTTTGGCCGGCCAATGCTAATAAGAATTATGTCATCAGAGAGCCGCCGTGGAGACGGCCAAGATTACAGATGGCAAACTTGACTATCTCCTGGCTAGTGCAGGCCAGAACATGTCGTGGGATGCTCTCGATCCGATCGGGACTTTGTATGTACTTGCTTCAAACAGCCTGTATGATCTGCGTTATTCACCATAAGACTGACTTGATGATTTGGCCAGGGGGGAAAAGTCTGAAGAGCTCAGTGCTTACTTTCACATGATGATGGAAGTCAATGTTCTCGCCAACATCCACCTCTACAGTGCCTTCGTACCGCTGGTTCTGAAAGGAGATGCAAAGAAGGTGGTGCACCTGACCAGCGCGATGGGCGACATAGACTTCACAAGAGACTATGATCTGTACCTAGGGTCAGTGTACTCAGCAGGCAAGGCAGCGATGAACATGGTCACCACCAAGTTCGCCGCACAGTACAAGAAAGATGGGGTGCTGTTCATGGGCATATGCCCGGGAGTGGTCAACACTGGTCAGTTTGATAATAGTAAGTCCCACCGCATGTTCGAAAGCGCATAGTAGGCGGCCAACTCTAATATTCGTGCCATAGTCACCCCAGAGCAGATGGCAAGGTTTGCGCCAATGATGCAGACGTGGCAGTCATATGCACCAGATTTCAAGGGTCCAATTAGTCCCGAGGTCTCTGCCAAGGCCGTTCTGGCCGTTATCAACAGTTCTAGCCTGGTAGATGGACACTCGGCCGCAATACTCTCCCACCATGGTAATAAGCAATGGCTTTGAACCGGGATTTGAAGTATTGTACGGTTTGGTTGGTTGTAGTATACTCATGATGAGACAAAGGCGAGCGCGATCTGATACTCCGCCACGGTTCAGTACTCTGTCCCTGCTAGTACTAATCGCGAAATATTCGGCAGCGTAATCCTATTTCTTCCTTGGCTGCCGTAGAGGAGTACTAGAGAATGCTATTCTATTGCAGATTACATCGTAATAGAAATTTAACTATCGGTGCAATGAGCTGTTGCGGGAGAAAAGACCTGGTAGCTTGGCATATCGTGTGCATTTACGAATAAGAAATTTTTACGGTCTGTTTATCCGACGTCCATGTCAAATATAGTACATGTGTTCATTCAAGCAAATACGGGTTGCGCCCCTATCTGGGAATCATCTGTAGGGGTGTAGATGGCGTGAAAGAAACCTGACTAGCACTTGCGCAATCACATCATCTTTCACGTAGTAGTGAGTGATACAATTACAAACACCGAGCGTAATGCTCGGCTATACATGGTGCTTGGGATGACGATGCAGCCTGCAAACATTAAGCGAGGTGGTTTGGAGTCTCCGAGAAGTGTGCTAGGAGAAATAGAAGGCCTTCCGAACAATAAATCCGTGGAATTTTCTCGGCAATTACCGATTCGGGTGTTCAAGGCGGCGAGCGTCAAGCTCATCCCCTGGCGCGCAGCATTTCCGCATTGGGATGTACAAGCGATGCGCTCTGGTTCGTAGAGCGGCCATTCAGGCTCAAAGTGTATATGTAGCAAGCTCGAAACGTAGTATGGTATCAAATCAGTATCAGAGAGAGCATTGTGGTAGAGAAAACCTCGTCCGCAATGCGCGCGCCGAGACGACTTGCTGCCTTTGGCCTTATGGCTCTACCACCCCTTGTGGCAGCCTTCCATGTAACTTCCACCCTTTCATGGCCTCGACCTTTGCCTCGATACTTCCAGGGAAATCCCATCAGTCGTGGCGATCTATCAGCCGAGACGGTAGAGAGGGAGTTGGGACCACTTCTCTCTCCTGGTTCGTTGATATTCGGACCTTCAAGCCCTTCCTATCCAAGCGCAATTGAGAGGTGGATCAGCTTTGTGCAGCCCGATATTCAGGTGGTCGTAGAACCAGCATTGGAATCAGATGTTTCATTCGTTGTAAGTGGGGTTAAAAATGGTGGAAGAATGATCACTCATGGTGGACACAGGTCAAGTATTGCAACGATAACAGCATCGACTTTCTCGCGAGAAGTCGTGGACATGGATCAACCCTGTCTTTGAATGCTTTCTCCGGTTTGCAAATCGACTTGAGACAGCTCCAAGGCTTAGAAATCCAGGAGGATGGGAAAACCGTTGTGTTGCAGGGCGGAGTGTATGCTGCTCCAGTCGTTCATAGCCTGTGGGACGAAGGCTATATTACTGGTGAGTCAACTGTGTATAGTAACCCGAAACTCCTATGGGACCTATCTGCTGACTCGAATTTTCACCAAGTCACCGGATCCTGCTATTGCGTTGGCATGGGCGGACTAGGCCTAGGTGGTGGCCACGGACGTCTCGAGTCGTTATACGGTCTTGTCTCCGATGGGTACGTGCATCTGAACGTCGTTTTGGCAGATGGGTCCGAGATAGGCGTCAACGAAACGAGCCACGCAGATCTGTTCTGGGCCATGAGAGGTGCTGGCCACAATTTCGGTATTGTGACAAGTTTCCGAGTCAAGATTTATCCAAGACCAACTCATACATGGCATTTCCGCAGCTATATCTGGACACAAGATAAGCTCGAAACTCTTTTTGAAGAGCTGAACAGACTCCATACCAGCGATGATGGTACTACCCCTCCATTGGTAGCGTTTGAGCAGGGTCTACTCATTATGAACACATCTATCAGTGAAACTGAGGTGAGCGATGTGCTCCCATGTCCGATATTCAGGTTATTCTAACCTTCCATAGCCTGTTCTGTCATGGTCCTTTATGTACAACGGCCCTGCAGAAGATGCAGATCTGTACTTGCAGCCATTTGATGATATCGGCGCTGAGTACGAAGAGAGGCATGATGTTGAGTATTCAGAGCTTGCCGCGCTTGGTGGAACCGATGAAGACGGCCCTTCCTGTGTCAACGGGCCGTTCGTGAGCTCAACCACTTTGCTCAAAAAGTACAACGTCACAACGCAACGTGCTCTTTATCATCACTTTGTGCAAAAGGTAGCCGAGTATCCTGAGCTAGGAGCCACAGCTCGTCTAGCACACCAAGGTTATGCAAATGCGGCTTCACAAGCGATTAATCCCCACTCGACAGCTTATCCCCACCGAGACCAGAATCTCATCTTGTAAGTTGCCGTTCTATGTTGCGGTCCTTTAGAATCAACCGGTTAACAATGATGACCACAGATACTTCCTGGTTGTAGTCTTTCCTGGATCGGATCTAGAGGAGGCTGCTGAGGTGTGGGCCAGGGAAGCTTGGGATCTTTGGACTGAAGGCCAGGACGCGCACTCTTACGTGAACTACGCCATCGGTCAGCCATATGAGACTGTGGAGTCGGTGTATGGATATGAACCATGGCGGTTGGCGCGACTGCGCGCGCTGAAGGCTAAGTACGACCCCAGGAACAGTTTCCGCTTCTACGTTCCAATTTTGTCCTGGACGAAATAAAAACAGAAACATGTGGACAGCTACTATTTGTATGAGCTCCCGTATGGGAATACAAATTTAGCAACACTAGGCCATAGGCAGGGATTGTACGTCTCTTGATGGCGCTTTGGTAAAAATTGACGAGGTCCATCAAATCCTTTTTCTTCTGCTCTTGTCTAGTTCTTGAACTCAGGAGGACAATATGATTTCTCGGCTCTTTCCAAGATTGATTATGGAATTACGTGCAATCCTCCTTATTCAATGGACAAATATTCTTTGGGTAGCTGATGGGGAACGAAAGAGGAGAAGGGAAGATCAATGGTAAATCGTTTCCATCTTTTAACGAGCTCGCAGCTTAGCTACAATGGCATATTGAACATCATCTTAAATTACAGTAAAAGACCAGTTTGAAACTAATACTAACGCAGCATCCGTCATCTACTATTCCTCAGTGTAGTCAGTACTTGTGAAGATGTCCTTCCACTCATCTAACAGAGCTGTCGTCTTATTGGCTTTCTCTCGAATGAACACATCAGCATCCGGACCAAGACAGATTCTCACAGGGATCTCTCGTCCCTCAGCAACGCCACTGCGCGTCAGAATATCCACCAGCACCTTGCAGCCCTTCTTCACGTCACCTGGCTGATTGTTGGTGACCGCCTTCAGTGCCTTGCGCAACTTGCCTGTTGGGGTGTTCTCATCTTCGTATTCAGGCAGCCTGACCTTTGAAGTAATCTTGGCGTCTGCATTAAGGAAATTGGTGCGGAAGTAGCCCGGCTCGACAACTGTAGCGACGATGTTGAACGGCGAGAGCTCGGGTTTCAGGGACTCGGCAAGGAGAGACATGCATCCCTTGACCATGGAGTATATGGCATAGGTTGGACCGCCTTCCCAGCTGGCAATGCTGCCAAATGTCACCACGGTGCCGCGGATGCCGCTGGAACTTGAAGTCTGTTTGCGCATATGCGGCAAAAATGCATGGATGGTGTTGACAGTGCCAAATACATTGGTGTTGAAAGCGTTGTACATCTCCTCGGGGGAGACTTCTTCTACGGCGCCGTCGGTGATGAAGCCCGCTGCGTTGACCAGATAGTCGACACGGCCATATCGAGTGAAGATCTCTTTGGCGACGGCTTCGATATCTGGTAAAGGCGATGTCACGTCAAAGGCCATTGTGTCGGCGCCAGCATCAGCAAGATCCTGGATCTTGGCGGGGTTGCGGGCAGTGGCGATGACAACATGGCCGCGGTCCAGGGCTTGTAGGGCTGTCTCGCGGCCAAAACCGGACGAGGCAGCGGAAATGAACCAAACAGGAGGTGGGATCATTTTGGACATGATTTTGTTGCCGGGGGTTGTCGATCAGACGCTTGGGGTGAAATGGGTATGGTACTTGTAGTGGCTGATGTGTCGTGTTTTGTTGACTTGAAATACACTGTCCGATAGAAGATGAAGATACTTCTGGAGATGGATATAATTTCTACTCCTTTATACCTGTGGCCACGATCCGTGAAGATGCTTTGACGCAGCATAATCGGCGGATGGAGGTTTAGGTCCTAGGGCCACGGCGTTGTGCCTAACGCCGAAAGTGATGTTCATTTAACACCGAAACCCTGGCCCTACCCAAAAGATACACAGGTAAGCCTCGGAAGGCAGTTGTCTTTTCGGGAAGCACTAGTGTAAAACCGCTAATCGTTTTGCGATTGGTTGTAATTGATGTTGTTTCCTCCCACGGCGATGCATAGCAAGGTCCGATAGCAGGCTTACGCTGGAATGTTAGAACCTCCGGTCTCCTGAGCGAAGAAACACATGTCTTTGATCTCCGCTGTCGCTGGAAGAAATATATATTTGCTCTTCCAAGGTGCAAGCAGTGCATCACAGTCACGCGAATCACTTGCCACATTACAAGTTGGCTGGGTTCGCATTGCCCTTGACGTAGTAGTGTCGAGCCATCTACAGCAATACTGCAGGGGAGAATGAAGACAATGATCACTGCCTTCCTTTAGCGTCAATAGTCTGTCAAGAAACGGACCGAAAAAGTCATGGCCATGTGAATGCTAGACATGCTATTGCATCTACGCGCACTTTCGCTTCTAAGGCGCCTCAAATTCGGTTCCGCTATCGCCGAAAACGCTGCCATGACGTAGCAGTCAGACTAACGCCGAAGACCCACAGTGTTACAATACAATTTATTACACCCGGCGGCCTGTTCTGAT